>APFE030631974.1:209382-230548 GCA_000404065.3 Pinus taeda | reverse complement strand
GAGAATAGGATAGGGTATATTGCCTTTAATGTTTAGGTTATACGTTATAAAACGCTTCTGGATTTGCTCAATCTTTCTCTAGGATTCTGTAGAGATGCTGTAACCCTAGATCTCATATCCATATAAGATAACAGGAGTGACTAAAATTTCAAAGAGGAACTTCTTTTTATCCCACATTACGAGGTTTTTCCTTTTAAAATTATTTTTAAGACCAAAATAAGCTTTCCACCCCGCATTAATCCTTTTCTTAATGCTATAGTTCCAGTTGAGCTTGTGATGAATATCAATTCCTAGGTACTTGTCAGAATACACTTCCTCCAAGTTATTATTGTCATATATAAAATTAGCGTAAGTTTCCTTCTTGGATTTGATAATCATAACTTTTGTTTTGTCAGTGTTAACAATCATACTCATGGTAGAGTAGAAATCCTTAAGAAGCCTAAGTTGCTTATCAAGAATAGATGGGCACCTTGCGAGAAGAACAATATCATCAGCATAGAGGAGAAGGATGATGGCTATCCCAACTAAGATTGTGCCAGCACAACATGCTTCCTCTAAATACCCTTCAAGCTTGTCAATGTAAATGCCAAAAAAAGTAGGGGAGAAGGGGCAACCTTGTTTAACTCAAATATTACATTTAATATTATTATGTATATAATAATTAATATAATAATAATAAATAATTACATATATAATATTTTATTATAATATATTATTATGATATTATTACTATTATATAACAAATATAAAAATAAATAATAATATAATCACAATTAGATGATTATATATTAATAATAAATTAGCTCCATAATAATTATCATACCAACAAGTAATTAGAATATGTGATAAGTTAAATTATAGTGTAATATGTTAAAGGACCAACGTATTTAGATAATTAATAACTATCTATAATAACAACAATCAATATTTACTATATTTATGATTATTATATAATTATTATTATAATAATATAAATATAATAATATTAATAATATTAATTATTAATAATTCTTAATTACGTAATATTTATTTGCTTCTAATAATAATAATTATTCCTTAGGCTTTATTAATTCAACCATGTTTATTTTTTAGTAGTTTTAATATTTATCTTAGGGTTTGTATACATTGGGTTTATAATATTAGTCCCTTTTGTTTATTATTACCCAAGGGATTAAAACTAAAAACTCAAGGGATTATGAACCAAAGGGAATATTCCAAAAATAAGGGACTAATATTATAAACCCAAGGAACTAATATTAGACAATCATGGTCAACCATGGTTGAATGTCACATTGTGACAAAGATTGTCTCACCATGAAAATAAACCATGTTTATTTTAGTCTTTCTAATATATATATTAGGATTTACCAATGTTGGGTTTATAATATTAGTCCCCTAGGTTTGATATTAAACCCTATGATTAATATTATAAGCCCTAGTATCACAAATTATAAAGTCAATATTGAAATTTAGTATTATAAACTAAATTTTAGAAAGTCCTAATATTATAAACCTTGAAACCCAAATTTTGTAATGTAACAATGCGAATATTAAACCCTAGGACGAATATTAAACTCTGATTAACAAACCCAAGGGATAAATATTGTAAACACTAGGATTAATATCAAACCCTATGAATATAAAACCTATGATTAATACCATAAACCCAAGGAATTTATATCATAAACCTAATGGATTATAAACCCAAAGAATCTATAATAAACACTCGTTAATATTATAAACCTTATCAATAATATTATATGCTAGGAATATGAACCCTTAGAATAATAAACCTAAGGGATTGATAATATAAACCTAAGGAAATAATAACAACAAAGGATTAATACTAAAAACCTAAAAAACCAAAAGGATTAATAGTATAACCCAAGGTATATAAAACCTAAGATAAACAAAAGGGACTAATATTATAAACCCAAGGAACTTATAAACCCAAGGAATTAGTGAACCCAACGGATAAATATTAAAAACCTAAGGGACCAAAGCCTTACCACGGGGCAAGCATGTTTACTTTAGAGACAAGATGGGTGTGGTGAGGAACACCTTCCTCGGTAGGAGAGAGTGTTGAAATTTGGTACCGGAGGACAGGTGGTTCCCTTAGGCTTTGATCTTTGGCCTAGGGAAAAGTGTCCAAAAAGATTTAATTTTTCTCCTAAAGTGACTTTATAATTTTTATAAAGTTAAAATCTAATTTAAAAGTGACTTTAAGTGATAAAGTTACTAAGTCTAATTTTAAAGTGACTTTATAAAGTCAATGAAAAATTAGAAAGGAAAAGTGACTTTGGAAATAAATGACACTAAGTGGGTCTTTATTAAAATGGGGTGAATTAAAAAATAGAAAGTGAGATTTAAAAGTGCATTTAATCTCAGCCATTGATCTAAATCTATTTCAGCCATTGGATTTAGAGATCACCCAAAGTCACTTTGGATCACCCAAAAGTCACTTGGAGTTATATTAAAGGAGGAAAAGGAGGAAAAGATCATTCATTCTTTCATGAGCAGATTGGGAGAAGGAGAGCAAGAGAGCAAGGGAGATTTCTGGACAAGAAGGAGAAAGAGGCAGCAATTTGGCACACATACCAGGCAGCTCTTCAGCAAAATCAGAACAACAGAAAGACAAACAGAACAACAGCAAGAACAAGTAGAAAAAAAGCTGATTTTTTTTGCTGAAAACTGAGAAGTTTCCAGGTGGTCTGTTGGGCTGAAAACGGATAAGTTTACTTGCTGAAAAAAAAATTATTTTGCTGTAATTTTTGCTGAAATTTTCTTGCTGTAAAAAGACATTTTTTAGAAATAAAGAAGAGCTCTCAAATTGGTTTTCCCCAAGAGTTGTAGGGGGTTTTTCCAGGGTCACGTTGACCAAAAATATTAGTGTTTTAATGGCTGTTTTTTACTGTTGATTTTTATTTCTGCAATTTCCAGCATTCTGTAAAATTTCCAGAATTTGTGTTTTCAGCAAATTTATTTTTTTCAGCTTGTTGAATGTATGGTTATGGGAAATGGCATTTAACTACATGGGAGAAATAAGGAGAAACTGAAAACCGGGGTGGGAAAACAGAAATTTTAACAATGCTGATCCAGTACAAACCCTAGCCGACCACAATCAAAAGCTAGGGACTTCGGTGGACAAGCCCTGGCCGACCGCATCTAGAAGGAAGAGCCCTCGGCGGACCTTCCCACTACGACCGAGAGGAGCAGGAGCGGGTGCACACGCAGGTTTCGTGCGGACCTCGTAGGAGAGGGCTGAGCGATCACGCACAACAGCTCCGATCCTCCAAGCTCGAAAAAAACTATATGTCAAGATAATGTTGGTCACACTCCTATTTTACTTAGCTGGAGGATGGAGAATGTTTGAAAGGGGATCCCATTTAAATTTAATAAAATACGGTTTGATGACTCTGAATTCAATGATCTGGTTCGAGCACTTTGGTCTGAAATGTCAAACATTTGTGATAATTCGGATATGAAAGCCTTAGTATATAAGCTTAATATTATTAATCTAGAACTAGAACTTGGGAGGGGACTAAAAAACAACAGATGATTGCAAAACTGAAGAACATGTCATGAAAAATTTATGAACTTAGCATGTCATTGGAACAAAAAATCCCAACACAGTAGGATCTGAACCAATTGTGATTGCTAGACTTAAGACTAGAGCTACATGGCTTCGGGAAGAAGACCGGAATACCAATTTCTTTCATAAGTATGATAGTCACTGAAAACATTATAATATGATCCAGGAGATTGAAACTGTGGAGGGGCCTATCAAGAATACTACCCGGGATATACAAATCGAAGCTGTAAAATTCTTTGAACATTTCTATTAGGCTAGGGAAGATGTCCAATTCGTTGATCAAGAATGGGCACTAAAGTAGTATCCTATTATGTTTGAATATGTCACCAATGAGGAACTATCCAATCCTGTTACCTTGGAGGAAATTGCACAGACATTGGGATATTTTTCTAAGGATAAAATTCTAGGTCCAGATGGATGGACTGTGGAATTATTTATACACTTCTTTGAGATATTGGGTAGCCACCTTATGGAGATTGTCGAAGAAGATATAACAAGAGGGAAGATTTAAGGAGAAATCAACTCGGCATTTCTAGCTCTCATTCTGAAAAACTCGTCCCCCAATACCTTCTAGGAACACAAGCCTATATCCCTCCGCAACACTCTATACAAAATCATTTGAAAGGTTATTTCCTAATGTATTAAATTGATCTTATCCACCCACATCTCTAGAGAATAGCTTGGTTTCCTTAACAATCACCAGATTCATGATGTGATAGCATTGACACAAGAGTCTCTCCATACTATTCACACAAAGAAGAAGGAAGTTGTGGTAATGAAAATTGATTTACATAGAGCATTTGATAGTGTTGATTGGTCATATATAAGGCTCATTTTATACAAGGTTGGCCTCCGAAAGCATAACTTGGAGTGGATTATGGCTTGCATAACTTCGACTTGCTTTGTTGTGATTATCAACGAGCTTCCCTCACATTTTTTCAAAGCGGGTTGTGGCCTCCAACAGGGATGCTCCCTTTCCCCACTAATTTTCTTACTTGCCATGGATGGTATCAGTCTTAAAATCAAAGAAGCCTAGTCTGTAATGTTTTTCATGGAATTCAAATTACATGCTTAGTCAATATCACTCACCTATTCTTTGTAGACGATATTTCAAGATTTGGTATTATCTTTAGAGCCCAATGGACCACATTACACTACATTTTTTCCAGATATGGAGCAGCCTCAAGGCTCTAAACAAACAATAGCAAATCAACTTTATATTAATCTACTGATGATAGTTCGGATATTGATTACATTGCAGATATTTTTGGAGTAGCGAAAGCTCCTTTGAAGGACGGTATATCCTACCTCAGATACAAAATCAAACCCTGCAACTACAAGAACATGGATTGGCTTTGGTTGGTTGATAAATATAAACAAAAGTTATCAAGCCAAACTCACATATTCCTCTCCCTGCGAGGCAAATTAATTCTGGTGGTGCAGGTAGAACTTCAACGGATCCTTGTATTTTGGGCATATCTCTTCAATATCCCTAGAGTTATTGTAAAAAAATTCACTTCTGTAATGACCAGCTTCCTCTGGAGTGGCTCAGAGACTCCTTCTAAGATGAATCTTTGCAATTTGTCAGACTTAACTATTGTAAAGGAATTTGGAGGATGGGGACTACTTGATAATTATACATTTGGAAATGATTTTCTCATAAAATCATTCTAAAGAGTTGTTAATGGTTGTGGAATTTGGAAAGATATCATTCATTCGAAATATTTGAGACATCATACGTTGGAAGAATTATTCAGAAATAATACCACACTCAGAAATTATGGATCCATAATCTGGAGGAGCCACTTGAAGATACTTCCATGGTGGCGAATGAGGATGGTTTGGGGATTTGGAGATGGTGGGAAAATTATTATAAGCACCCACAACATCAAAGGATTGAATGGAGAGCAGAAATTACAGGAACACACATTGGAAATCATTAACAAAAAAGGAATATTTTTCCTGAGCCAAGCAATTAGTAGATTCCAATATAGCTATCCTATTTGGAAATTAACTTCAAAATTGGGATTGACTGGACAATATGCAAACATTTGGAGATATTTCACCACTTCTCTCAGCTAGGCGAGTCTTTTCCATAACCCCCGGGGAGACAATATCTCTTGTAGCGGGAAGATGCATAATCATGCGACAATGGTAGCTGATGCTTATAGATATTACATCACACAGAGACTCAATCTCCAGAGGATTTGTTGGTTTTATAAGGTATGGAAACTGAAGATACCTCATAAATTCACTTTGTTTATTTGGCTAGTATGGAAGAATAAAATATTGACATGGGATAATTTACTCAAGCGAGGCTTTTAGGGTCCTGGTATGTGCATTTTCTGTAGAAATTCCTTCGAATTTGCAGATCACATTTTCTTTCTCTGTCCCTCAACTACTTAGATTTGGAGAAACGTTGCATATTTCTTGAACATCCCTCTGTTCTCGACAACAAATTTGGAAGATTTCATATCCTAATGGTTTGCATGTGCTCTTGGGGAATTAGCGTTGCCCATATATATATCTGGGAGATCTGGATTGCAAGGAACAAACGTATATTTGAGGGGAATCCAATTGATTTAAACAAAATCTACTACAAAGTGATCACATGGGTGGGATCCTTTCCATTACACACACATACAAATCAGATCAATGTGAAGACAAGATCTTCTCCTACAATCAATTTTCATGCAGGGTGGTTCGACGAAGCATCACAAAGGGGACTCTGTGGATGTGTAACGGTTCTCAAACTTGGCAATTACATCAGATACAACTTACATTGGAATGGAGGTCCTGGTACCAACACTAGAGCTGAAATCATGGCACTCTAGGGGCTGCTTTGGTTTGTGAAAGAAAAACAACTAAATATCATCAACATCTATGGAGACTCAAAAACTCTTATGAAAGGGACACTATGCATTTGACCCACCTCTACTATTTGGATGGATCCATAGGACCGACATCTCTCACTTCCTACTCCATGACACATGTATTCAGAAAGGATAATAAGGAAGTAGACAAGTTGTCCAAAGCAGGGTTTCAAGAGCAATATTAGGTAATGCATTAGAAACTAATAGTAGATCAACACATTAGAGATAAAGACAAAATTAATCTACCATAATGATGATTCTAGTAATTCTAATATTGCTTATCTTGAGTAACATTCAAAGGGGTAGACAAACTTTGAGTTTTCGGCTACATTGGAGGATTTGGACTATTTGGACACTGCATTCCTATTTTGTATTTGATAGTTAAAGTATTTTTCTTTAATGTCAAAATTTAACGCTTAAGCTATTTTCTGGACTACATTTGAGGATTTGGATAATTTCTAAAATTGCATTTGATATTTTATGTTTGATGGCTAAAATATTTTGCTTTCCTATCAAAATATTTGATTTCTTATTTTGTGGTCAGACTGGGGGAATTATCTAATTGATTCAATGGTGTTTTGTAAGACGTTGAAAATAATTTGAAATTCTGAATTTGCGTTAGTGTTGGATTTGTAGTTTGAGCTTATTTTGCGCATACGTTGGGCATTTTTGAGTTCGAAGTTTATTTTGAACGAAAAATCTGATTTCAAGATATTTGATTGAGTTTAATGTTATATATGCTTTGTAATGATTATAATAAGAGTAATGATTTTAATAAATTTTGTAACAATATTGCAAGTAATGTATCAGATGATGTCTTTGTAAATATTATTGTGGAGGCTTTGTCAAAATTGAGGATTTTAGGCAGTGAACTGATTCAAAAAGGATACCTTTTGTGTAACCAGTCCTGCATGATGCACACATGCCATGACTTCGTTTGAAATTAGATTGGTTTTCACTGTGCCTTGACAACTATTTGACAAGTCTATGGTGGAAAACAAAAGTAGTAGTGACAACAATAGCGTGGAAAACAAAAAGGTAGATGATTATAGATAGTGAAGTGATTAAAAAAGGACACCTTCAGTGTAAATATGTGAAAATGCCTATCAGAATAATGAAGTTTGTGGAGTTTAGAGATCAAATTAATATAGACTACATCTATTAGCTTATATCAACTACATTTATTAATATGATTGTGCTAGTAAATATTAGATTTGTTTGTGGAGTTCAGAGATTAAATCAATATAGACTATATCTATTAGCTTATATCAACTACATTTATTAATATGATTGTGCTAATAAATATCAGATTTCAATGTAATTTAAGTGAAAACTTCTTATTCAAGTATTAGCCTTATTTTTTTAATCTATATTATTTATTAAATTTAAATTAAATTAGAAATAAAAAATATATAACTTAATTTCAAACCTTTCAAATAATTCAAATTTTTTTACAAAATACAATCGGGTGACCAGAGTAATCTCAGCGTGTTAACTTTCCTTCGTATTTAATGAACCATCTGTGTAAGAGTAATCTCAGCAGGTTAACTTTGATTTTTTCCCAAAGATTCTTTTAATAAATTTGAGTGAAGTTGGGTTAGAAAATAAAAAATATATAGTTTTCCGTTATTAATTGTAAATATTTCATATAATTTTTTTCTTCCAAAACAATATATCTATACCATCTTTATATTAAACATATATTTAATAGGGTCTCATTAGTACCAAAAAAAAATAGTATTTTTATGTTTTTGTTTTACTATAATATACAATATATCTTCCATCATTTATATTAATATTATATTTAATGGGTCGTCTTAGGTACCAAGAATATATTTGTATGTTTTTGTTTTGCTATAATATGAAATGTTAGGTAACACAATTTGATTTGGAGATGAATGATGTAAAAAAAGACATATATATAACATAAGTTTAATAGAATTTATTTAATATTTTTTTAATATTCTTAAATTTGTATAAAATAACTATATTTAAAGATTTAATTTACATATTTTCACATTTTTTTTTTTTTTTATTTCATATATTTAAAAACATTTTATATAATAAAAATCACAAATCCTCACTCAATTTTAATATCCCATCAAACTTAAAATAAAAAATCCCACACACGGAAAAACCAAGATTCCAATCTTGTACCTTGGCATCTATCTACCTAGGCAAATGCAGACACACATTTGAGCGCGTGTTCACCTGCGGAACATGGACGACATACTGCAAAAGCGCCGAATAAATCCTTTGCAAACGTTATCCATAGGGATATTGACCTGCACTGTATACTACGTGTAAAGTAGAATTTTCAGGCGAACGACACGTAGCAACACTATCGCACAGTCGTCAAGACACTAGCCGGCGGTGGGATAAACTGTCGATTCACTATAGAAAGAGAATATGCCATCCCGATTCCAGCTTCAAGTGTTTGGTCTGATCAGCCTCAAGAATTGGTATTAAAAGCCCTGAGAGAGCGCAAGTTTCCATTGATTGTGTGGTGACTGAGGTTGGCATCAGTAATTAAATTGCATCATGGGATTTTTGGATCAGCTTTGGGATGACTTTGTTGCCGGACCCCAACCAGTGAGGGGTCTCGGCAAGCTAAGAAAGAACGCTACCATCTCCCGCATCCCTATTTCTCTAGGTGATTATATTCAATTTAGGGTTTTGAATTCTAGGTGATTATATTCAATTTAGGGTTTTGGAAAGTGATTATATTCAATTTAGGGTTTTGAATTTCCTGAAGAATCTGATTAAGGGGTTATATCAGTGGGCAGGCTTTTATCTTAGCGCACATATATTTTTCTAATCTTTATGTAAAGACAGATAGATTGAATTAAGGGTTTTGAATTTCTTAATCATGAATCGCATGCATAGTCTTGCTTGGGCATACATAGTTTTGCTTGTTAATGGATCACTAGACCACATCTCCCAATTTAAGCATAACCCTTGTTATCCTATATCCTTATCTTATAATATTATAGAAGTTTTAAGGAATTGCATTAGGGTTTAAGTTTAGAAGGGAATTTTAAGAAATGCAGGCTTTTATTTAGGTATTTTGAAAATTTGATGTAAGTGGGTGCTTGTTGATAATATATCAGATTTTTTTTATAGAGGAACAGGATTCGACAGTGACAAACAACATTCCTGTTGCCGGTGCATACAGCCGTTCTCTGTCATTGGATTCGAGTTCGCCCCCCTCCTCTCCAGCAGCTTTAACTCCACCAGCTTCACCTCGTGCACGTACGTACTGTACATTATTTATTAATTCTTGAATGATACAATAAGGGGATTTTTCCACGTTAAATCCAAGATATTTGTGTTTGGGATTGGGTATGCAGCGAGCACCCCGTCTCCACGGGCTAAAGATAACATTTGGAGAAGTGTTTTTCACCCGGGGAGTAACAGTGCCACGAGATCCATTGGATCCCAGAAATTTGACAAAGCAGAACTGAGCAGTATGACTGTTTATGACTGGTTTGTATACATGCCCTGACTGTCTCAGTAAAATTCTTGAATATAAGAAAGCCTGCAACTGGGAATAATTTGCAGAATAGTGGAATGAACTGGGTAGACAATACACTCACATATATGTGGGCCATAAATGCAGGCTTTACAGTGAGGAGACAAGGTCGAAAAGGCGTTGAACAGATATACTCTTCATTGGTCATTTGAATTTAAAAAATTTACGCACTCATGGGCAGTAGATGTTGCGTGTTATTGCATTATCTGCGCTTTTTGTAGATCTTTGGTACACTGGGCATTAAATGTTGTGTTATCGCTTTCATCACTGCTCCTTTTGATCTTCCGTCTTAGGACCTGCACAAAGTTAGAAAGGGGAAACATTGTAAAGTAAGAGTCGAAGATTATATAATGTTTAACGTGTGTTTATGTAATTTTTAATTGTCTTTTCTGCATTTTGTGTAATCTTATTTCCGGATATGGATCTACAAGCAGTAACTGTGCAATTTCTGATACACAAAAGGGGCTAAATTTACATAAGAAAATGAGTAATCATGAACCCTGCACTTTCCCGTTTCTAGGTTAGAAAATGATACATGAAAGGGGGAGGGGCTAAATCAGCCTAGTGTTAAATAATAACCAATGGTGTGAGGATCTACATTCATAATCAAGCATTGCATAACTCCAAACCGAGGATCATCGGATCTATTTTAACCGATCGCCTTTGCATAAATACATCTGGACAGGGGATCTGAGGGTCTATTCCCAAGGATCTATGAATATTTATCAATCAACGAAGAGACACAGACTTTTGACCTGTGAATATTTATCAAGCACCGAGGATCTAGGTTTCAAAAATGACACAGACTTTTGATTCCTCAAAATATAAGGGTGACATTTGAATCTCGATCCTAAAAATTTATATAATTATAATTATTATTATTATAACAATTTATATTTAATTTTCAATGTTTTATCTATTTTTTAACTAAGTGTTAATTATTTTATTTATTTATTTTTTATTATTAAGTGTTAATATTTTACACATAATTAATATATTTAATTAAATCATTTACATCAACACATGATTAACACATTTATTTTTTAATTAAGTGTTAATCATTTTACACTATAATTAACTAATTTAGTTAATCATTTACATTAACACATGATTAACACATTTACATTTTACTGGTTTCATTATTGTTACATTTAGTTAATCATTTACATTAACACATGATTAACACATTTATTTTTTAATTAAGTATTAATCAATTTTACACAATGATTAACTAATTTAGTTAATCATTTACATTAACACATGATTATTGGTTTCATTATTGTTATTTAGATTTTATTATTTTCATTGATTTTAGGGTTAATGTGTGTTGACTATGTGTAGGAAGCATTTCAATCATCAATTATTGGAATGTGTTTAAGTTTAATGTTTAAGAGTATTTATGATTTAATGAATAAAGGTACTTGTTTTTTCTCCATGAAATTTTAAATGTGTTTAAGTAAGTTTAATGGTTTGAATAATGGTTAAGAGCATGTATTATATTTTATTTGGACTTTATAGTTAAGAGTGTGGTTAAGAAGACTTATTTTTTAGGTAAATTTTTAAAATCATTTACATTCACATAATTAACACATTTATTTTTTAAATTAAGTGTTAAACATTTTAGACATGATTAATACATTTAATTAATCATTTACATTAACACATGATTAACACATTTATTTTTTAAATTAAGTGTTAAACATTTTACACATGATTAATACATTTAGTTAATCATTTACATTAACACATAATTAACACATTTACATTTTGCTCGTTTCATTATTGTTATTGAGATTTTATTATTTTCATTGATTTTAGGCTACTGTGTGTTGACATAGGAAGGAACTATTTATAGGAAGTATTTCAATTATCAATTATTTGAATGTGTTTAAGTAAGTTTAATGGTTAAGAGGATTTATGATTTAATGAATAAAAGTACTTGTTTTTTCTCTATGAAATTTTGAATGTGTTTAAGTAAGTTTAATGGCTTGAATGTGTTTAAGCCAATCTAATGGTTAAAAGCATGTATTATATTTTATTTGGATTTAATGGTTAAGACTGTGGTTAAGAACACTTATCTTTTTAGGTAAATTTTTGAACGTTAAGATAAATTAGATAAATTTGTAAACGCTAAGGTAAATTTTTAAATCTATTTGTATTATATATTATCTCAGTTTAATGATTCAAAATAAACATTAATGATTAAGAACATGTATTATATCTAAATAAACATTAATAATTAAAGGTATTTTTTTCTTATAAAAATGCATTAATAATTATATTAATAATTAAGGTCGTTACTTGTTTATTATAAGTAAACTTTATCAAGTTAAATTAAAATAATTTTTTCTTCCCAATCACTAAATCTCCTACACTAATTTAATAAATTTCTATAATAAAATGTAAATTTGGATTCCTTCTCAATAGTAAAATTTCATTTTAATTCTTTTGGATAATAATTGAATGAGAGATTTCACTCCATCCTAACTTTCTTGTAACAAACATTTGTATAACAAAAAGTTAAATTTAAAATTCATATTAAATAATAAAACTTAATGCCATTAAATTACAATTGAATTTTAGAGTTGAAATTCATACTAAATAATCAAGTTTTAATGTTGTTATATATTGAATTTTTTGGCGAGAAGATGATGGCAAAGAGAGCAAGGTGCGCGGTAAGTTAGGGTTTCAGGGTTCCACGACCCTGCCCTAACAAAATTGCTACAACAAAATCAAATAAAGGCTTGCAACTTGACTGCGACCCATGACTACGATAGTGATGAATGGTATGGGAGGGCGGGAGAGATCCCCTCCTATAGGAGTGTTGCAGTTCGAGAATCAAGCTAGCACGGTGCTGCTGGTGGGAATGGGGGGAAAGGTAAAGGAATACCGGTTTTGGGAGCCAAATGACAAGCGAACTTGGGAGGAAAATGTCTACCAAGTGCTGCAAAAAAACCAAGATTAGTTATCCCAAACAAGAAGAGTATCAAAAGTACATGAAGGACCATGTTCTCATCTGCAAGTTCATAGGGGCATGGCCGACAGAGAAAGAACTGATAAAATGGATCCAACAACGATGGCAACCAAAAGGCCACACTGATCTCAAGTTGGGGGTGAAGGGTTTCTTCACAGTGATTTTCTCAAATATGGAAGACAAAGAGGATTTTTGAAGATGGACCATACTTCTTCAACAGTGCCAGACTCTTCATCAGACATTGGGAAGAATGCTGCAACTCTGATTAGGAGAAACTACTGGCCGCCCCAATATGGGTTTGACTATTTGGTTTACCAATGGACTTCTGGGATCCAGAGATACTAGAAGGCATTGGAAATTCTATCACCACCTTTGTTAAAATGGCAGACTCGACAAGGAAACGTAAATATACCTCCTATGCGAGAATTTGTACCTATATGAATATAACGAAATCACTTCCACATTACATAGAGCTGGAATACCACGATGAGGTATTGCCACAACCGATTGATTATGATCACATACCGTTTTGGTGCCACAGATGCCATGGATATGGCCACTTGTTCCAGGCATCCCCCCTCAACTAGAAAGAAAACAACCTGGCGAATGGAAGGGCAGGGGAATTGATGGTGAAAGAGGTTGGAGAAGGGTTTAAGGAGGTGAAATGGAGGAAAAAAACCTTGAGATAGCCATGGGATCATAAAGCAAATCAATCAGAGAAGGAACAAAGGCCACAAAACCACTTTTCGATCTTACAAGAAGAAGACATGGGTACGAACACGAGAGACATTTCACCAGAAAGGGAAAGCCAAAAAGACAAAGGAATAGAGGGAAATAAAATGAAGGAAATGGCGATTGAGATAGAGTAAGGATCGGAGGACAACATGCAAATGGTGGAACAAACCCTAATGGAAATCGACAACCAGAAAGAAGACCTAAGTGCAGAAGAACAAGTCATGGAGCGCCTATTGCAGGAATGGTGACATTTGGATGAATGATTCATCCCGGAAGATCAGAAGCAACTCTATAAGGAAACCTTCCAACAATATAGAGACAAGGAGGGATCAACGATGATAAGCCAACCTGAACATTTAGGGGCATAAGCCAACCAAGGACAAGAAATGGGAATACAAGGAAAAGGGGGTAAAAGAAGAGGTAGGAGAACAATGAATGAATCCATAAAAATGGTCGGGGAACTATTGGTGAACTTGGGAAGAGTAGTGCCACTGTCAGAGGTCTTCCATCAACCATTAAAATTGTTAAAATGATTATTACAACCTGGAAAATTAGAGGCCTCAAAAGCAGAGGAAAACAGAGATACCTTAAGGAGAGAGGTTGAAAAAAGATAAGCCAAGCATTATGATAATATAGGAAACCAAAATCTGTGAAAGAAAGCTGAAAGAAATAATGGAACACTTCAAGCCGGAATACCAAGTCATGGCCCAGGATGCTAATGGTAGTGTAGGGGGACTGGCAATTCTCTGGAATCTGATAGAAGTTTGGTTTGAAGACTTGGTATGCCAACCAAGAATTCTCACGAGAAAATTTCAGAATATAGGATCTAGTGAATGGGTCCTACTTTCAGGGGTTTATGGACTTCATATTTTGGGAGAAAGAGGAGCCTTCCTACAAAAGTTGGGAAACCTAAGAAATCTATACCCAGATGACCTATGGGTAGTGGGGGGGGAGGGTGGGGGGGACTTCAACATGATCATGAGCCCAAGGGAAAAAAAGGGAGGAATGAGAAGAACATATGCTGATATGGAATCCTTCAACGAAACCATAAAAAAATTATGCCTTGTTGATATACCCACAATCAATGGGAGTCATACCTGGAATAAAAAACGAGGAGGGGTTCACCAAATAACATGCTGCCTAGAAAGGTTCCTACTCTCAGAACAACTGATGAGTAGAGATATCTTCATAGAAGCATCGATACTTACATGCATGAGGTCGGACCACTAGCCAGTTTGCCTAGAAGTGGACCTAAAAGATAGACCCAAGAACCAGCCCTTCAGGTTTGAATCTTTCTGGCTCAGAGACCTTGGTCTCCTAAAAACAATTGAAGAATGGTGGACACAAAGTGTACAACAGGGAAGGAATAGGATGCAAACCTTCCAATTGAAGCTAAAAGAACTAAAGAAGAAGCTCAAGAAGTGGAATAAGGAGGAGTTTGGGCATATTATCAAGGATCAGATCAAACTTAGCAAGCATATGGTGGAGGTCCAACTAAAAATGATACAGAAAGCATATGGCAGAGGTCCAACAAAAAATGATGCAGAAAGCATATGGTGGAGGGCCAACAAAAAATGATACAGGAAGGAAGGTTGGAAGACCTGGTTCGAGAGGAAGGGTTATTGATTAGCAAGATAAAGGAAATAAGAAAATAGGAGGAAATCCTCTGGAAAAAAAATCTCGAGTTCAGTGGCTGAGGGAAGGAGAACGAAACACGAGGTTCTTCCATAAAGCCATGGTGCATCACTGACAACATAACCAAATTTACTCCCTAAAAGATGTGGAAGGACAACGCAGAGTACAACATGAAGAAATAGAAGCCCTCCTAGTTAACCATTTCAAAGATCTACTCATAGAGAGTCCTAACAACAGAACGGAAGCCATCCAAAGAATCATGTAGTACATTCCCAAACTGATAACTAATGACCAGAATATGGCCTTGATGCGAGCTATCTCCAAAGAAGAAGTAGAAGAGATAGTAAAAGGAATGCAAAATAACAGAGCGCCTGGTCCAGATGGATTCACTGTAGAGTTCTACCAAGCCACTTGGCCATTCATGGGCAGGACAACCTTGAGGTTGTGGAGGAATCAAGATGTAATCAAAAGGTATGCCCAAGTCTCAAATATACTTTTATCACTTTGATCCCTAAAACTGCTAAGTCTGATGTCCCTAAAGGATTTAGGCATATTGCCCTGTGTAATGTCATCTACAAGATTATAGCCACGCTTGTTGTCAAATGCCTAAAACCCCTTCTTCCAAGTCTCATTTCTCCTGAACAAACTGGATTTGTAGAGGGTCATCAAATCCTTGATGGCTTCATTACATCCCATGAGGTCATTCACTCTCTTAAGTCCCAAAAGATCCCAGGCATGATGATAAAGTTGGATCTATCCAAAGCATATGACAGACTCAACTGGGGATACCTATCTAGCATTCTCAAAGCTTATGGCTTTGCCCAAAGAGGATCAACTGGATCTTAGCCATGATATCCTCCCCAGGCTTCTCCATATTGCTGAATGGAACCCCCACTTCGACCTTCAACCCATCCCGAGGGCTGAGACAAGGGGGCCCTATCTCACCCTTCTTGTTCATCTTTACAGCGGATGGGCTAGGCTAGTATATAAAATAGAAGGTTCACAATTCCTAGCTCCAAGGGATAAGGATATGGGGTAATGACATGCTTATCACTCACTAGCAATTCGTTGATGACATTATGCTCTTCTATCAAGCCACCGTGAAGGAAGGCTGGAGCAATAGGGACATCCTTAACACCTTTATGGAAGCCTCGGGAGCCAAGATTAATAATGAAAAATCCTTCATTTTCTTCTTTAATACCCAAGGAAGTGTTAAGAACTACCTAGCACGAATCCTAGGGTTCAACACTGGTAGCCTGCCATCCAAATACTTGGGTATGCCATTCTATGATAACCCTCTAAGAAATAATTGTTAGCAAAAAATTCTACAGAAGCTACAAGGAAAAATAAATTTTTGTACCTTTAGATCCCTAAACATCGAGGGTAGAATAGTACTACTCAAAGCAGTGCTCCAGTCGATCCCTATATACCAACTATCCAGAATGGCAGCCCTAAAAGGAGCGTGTACCAAGATGGTAGACATATTTAAAAAATTCCTATGGGGAGAAGTCCAATAGATCAGGAAATGGGCCCTGGTTTTGTGGCAGGGCCTAATCAAGAAGAAATAGGATAGCAGACTAGGCCTCAAAGACCCATACCTTCTGAAGCAAACCATGGGAGAAAAACTATGGTGGCGATGGATGGGTGGGGGAGTAGATCTATGGAAACAAATATGGACTCGGAAGTACAACATGCTAGTGAGAACTGAGGATATCCTAAGATATCAAGACCCCCCCAAGGGATCTATGGTGTGGAATCTGGCAGCTCGGAATAGACACCTTATCCAGCAACATGTCTTATGGGAGGTTCATAATGGAAAAACAACCCGATTCTGGACATAATCTTGGCAGAAAAGAGGAAAAATGGTGGAAAGACAGGAACTCAGGGAAATATACCAGCAAACCAGGGATAGTAATATGCATGTGGTGAAACATTACTTGAAGGAAGAACAAGGTACGAAAAGTTGGAGGAGATGGAAGACAAAAGATGTCTGGGAACAAGTGGAAGAAATAGATCAATGGGAAAACCTAGACAAAGAGCTAAGGACAAGGAAGATAACGATTCGTCAAGACTAGACATTGTGAGATGGGGCTACACCACTAAAGGTACCTTCACCATAAGCGAAGCCTACGATATCCAAGTTAGACAAGAACAGGAAGGGCAGGATATCATATGGAAAAAAATTGGAAAGGTCGATGGTAGCCAAAGGTAACCCACTTCCTCTGGATGGTTAGTAAAGGACGCATATTGACCTAGGATCAGTTGCAGAAATGAGGCTTCCAAGGGCCCTCCTTCTGTTGGCTATGCCACTAACACTGGGAAGACATGGAACATATCCTCAACACTTGCCAGTTTACTAAACATAAGTGGAGGTAATTGCAAAGAGTTTTTGAAAGGATGGATAGAGACCAAAACAACATGAAAGCAACAATTCTACTGTGGCAGAATCATATCTATTCCAACCCTGTAGTAAATCGGGCTTGGAGCCTAGGCCTAGGATTCACCCTCTAGGCCATATGGAAGGAGCGAAACCACAGAATCTTCAAGAACAAAGAAACTTCGCAAGAAAAAGTATGGGAAGGTATTGTCTAGGATATAAGGGAAACAATCTTGGCAGAAACATGGCACAAATAGGACTAGCAAGTGCCGCCCCAAGAAGCCCGAATCTTAAAAAAGTTAAATCTAGCCCTAGGGATGATCGACGCCAAAGCATGGAAGACAAGCAACATGGGCATGACCTCCGAGTCCCATTTTACCCCCCTGGAAGAAGGGTTCATAAACCTTAACTTTGATGGGGCTTGTAAAGGAAACCCGGGAGAGGCAGGTCTTGGTGGTCTCTTTAGAGACCCCCAGGCTAACACTTGTCTCACCTATGTAGAAATCTGTGGGTTGCCAGTAACAACGAGGCAGAGTTTGTTGTAGTACGACAGGGACTAGTAATAGTTGTCAGAATGGGATACAGAAACCTGGAAGTGGAAGGGGACTTAAGCCTGGTTATAAATACAGTGGAAAAATTAAACAATGGCACCAAGTGGGACAAATTTAGCCAGAGTTGGAGGACTGTAAGACTTATCCAAGATATAGGAGAAATCATTCCCAAATTTGACTATATACAGGTCAAACATGTCTAGAGAGATGGAAACAAAGGGGCCAACTTCCTGGCTAACTGGGGGTGCAACCATCAGTAGGACAGGATGGAAAAGCAATGGCTGGTTCGACCATGGAATACAACATTTGAAACCATGGAGGCACTTTTGGCCCAAGACCTCAGACAGAGCCAAGAAAGTCAAGTCAAGCAATCCAAGCTCTCGATCGGGGTGCGGGTCGATGTCAGAGAGGCCAGAGTGGGATGTAATATAGGTAGTATGAAGGCCATAACGACTGTCGCTCCCCACATGCTCAAGGCAGGGGTACGGTGTCCTTCAGAATGAATTCATGGATGGTGAGTGGGTAAGGTGGCGGAGAAAGGAATAAGGAAGGGTGGCAGAGAAGGTTAAAGCATTCGACGTGCACGATAGGAGAGAGAAGCTGTGGAGACGGGAGGTGACTTAGAGCTGGGGAGGGGCCAAGGCAAGCAAGGAACCTTGGTTGCAGACAAGAAATAGATTCCCGATATGTAATTTGGTCCTGCTCCTGTATTGATTCCATGATCTGGCTGGGGTTCTACTGGGGGGAAGGAAGGGGCAAGCGGCCGTCGCAATGGAGATTAGCTTTGTATGGGATGCATTGGGGGCGGAAAGGGTATGCCATGGCCTGGTTTTGATTTTTGATTCTAACCCAATCGAACCAGAACCTTGGTTGTGGAATTGGAAAATGCGGGCTGAGAAGATATGCTGGTCTATCTTTAGTTTCTCAGGCCAGGGGAATAATGGATAGTGGGATTTCCATTCTTGGGGGTTAGCTGCTAAAGAGAGAGGCATGGAAGAGCTGAGGGTAGGGGGATGGAAATTTAGCCATGGCAGTAGGATGCAAAGAAACCTTTGGGAAACTGGGCACCTGCATGGAACTGAGGGAAAAGCTAGGGATCCTAGGTGGTAATCTTGGCGGAGGGGCAAGCAATGCCATGGATCACATTTGCTCGATGAGGGTGAAAAAAGAGGGTATAATTGCACACGTGCTGCCAGGCTCTGTGATGGACCGCTTGCTGGCTCTAATGACAGTCTCCTTAATTTGATTGAAATATCTTCTATATCTGCCTCTCTCTCCCTTGTCAAGTCTCCAGTATCATCTGTCATTAAATTAAAAATTTCATTCTTTTGTGGATTTTCAATTCAAATTGGGATCAAGTCCTTTTCTGCACAACTATGGATGAACCTTCTGCCTTGCTACCACGCACACTGCATATAT
The DNA here is from genome assembly GCA_000404065.3 of Pinus taeda. Lineage (NCBI taxonomy): Eukaryota > Viridiplantae > Streptophyta > Pinopsida > Pinales > Pinaceae > Pinus > Pinus taeda. The sequence goes on along the minus strand of APFE030631974.1, from coordinate 210,860 downwards.
TTATATATAGGCCACAACAATTATAAATCGAAAGTCATAATCTAACTGCGGCTTTGTATGATTAATGTCAATGTAAATTATACGCACAGTAATTGTATGGCAATATAACATATACGAACATCAATTAACTGAAAGACTTAAAATAAACCACAGCCATATAATTCATGCAACACAATTGATATGCGCACAACAGTTTTTACAAACACAAGATTACCCCATGAATCAAATTGTCTTGAAACTAATCCACAGAGCGTGCAACAGTTATAGTCATAAACCCAGCCTGAAACTTAATTCTGGTGCGCACGCCAGCAATCTTATATACACCGATCCAACTCACGGGTTCTTTGAATCCACAGGAGTGTTATTAATTCGAATCAATTAACTATGGTTTTCGCTGTCCATACAGTAAAAAACATAGCGATTCTACCAATTCACACTTCTGAACTACGACTAAACACAATCTTTTTTCACATAACAATTACATAGATGATTTTCACCCATGCACAAAAACGCATACCACTCATTCAAGGCACTGTTTTTTTTTTAAATTGTAGAGCTGGCGATTCTATTTCATTAACAAGATAACATTCCAGGTTTTTACATGAGAGAAAACGTTTTTCCAGAACACTGGCATCGCCTCCCTAACCTACTCGGCGGCCAAGTCCTTTTTGTTTTATTCATATAGATAATTTTTGCCTCTTACAAAAGCAGCTTTTACAAAGAAATTTAGGCTTTTTCTACAATTTAGCTATTTTATGAAAAGATAACATGTTTTATTTTATCCTATTTTTAACTAGAAAACATAGAAACAACAGGCTTTTTGTCTGATTGGCATGCACCTGCTATCCTATTTTTAACTAGAAAACATAGAAACAACAAGCTTTTTCCGTCTGAGTGGCATGCACCTGCATCAGACTCCCAAGGTTGAAAATGATCATGATCTCCTGATCATGCGTTTTAGTCCTTGTTCTTGTCTTCCAGGGTCCCACACTTTGTTCTGCAAGTTATCATTTGATGTTGCTTGCTGCTTCTCTCCAGGTCTCCATATTTTATGCTGTCTTGCTCCATTAGCTGCACTTTCATAATCTGTCTCTGTTTTTATCTTGCTGCTGCTTCCGCTGCTTCTCTTCCTTGCTGATGTTTTCCGCTGAGATGCTTTTAACATGATTCTTCTAATGAGCTCAATTTCTTTGTTCAGTAATTCTTCAAACTGTTGATTTCTTGCTGCCTGCTGAGCTAAGACGGCTTGCTTAGTCTGTCTTGTTACCTGCTGACTTCTCGCTCTTATTCTTGTTTCTGTTCCGTCTGCCACCCGATCATCCATACCCTCTTGTCTTCTGGAACAGAAAACTTCTTCTCCCTGCATTTGACTACTCAACTGAGTCAAATATTCTGCAACAATACTTGCATTCACAAAAGACTGGTTAGAATAAAAATCATAAGGCATCAATGCCTTGTATTCCTTTGCCAGCATTTCA
>APFE030631974.1:185069-209372 GCA_000404065.3 Pinus taeda | reverse complement strand
TGATCTCCTGATCATGCGTTTTAGTCCTTGTTCTTGTCTTCCAGGGTCCCACACTTTGTTCTGCAAGTTATCATTTGCTGTTTCTTGCTGCTTTTCTCCAGGTCTCCATATTTTATGCTGTCTTGCTCCACTAGCTGCACTTTCATAATCTGTCTCTGTTTTCATCTTGTTGCTGCTTCCGCTGCTTCTCTTCCTTACTGATGTCTTCCGCTGATATGCTTTCAACATGATTCTTCTAATGAGCTCAATTTATTTGTCCAATAATTCTTCAAGTTGCTGATGTCTTGCTGCCTGCTGAGCTAAGACAGTTTGATCAGTTTTTACTATCACTTGCTGACTTCTTGCTTCTATGCTTGTTTCTGTTCTGACTGCCACCCAATCATCCATACCTTCTTGTCCTCTGGAACAGAAAACTTCTTCTCTCTTCAAATGAGTCAACTGTTCTGTACCAATACCTGCATTCATAAAACACTTGTTAAAATAAAATTCATAAGGCCTCAGTGCCTTACTTCCCATTGCCAGTTTTTCAGTATAATGATCCCAATCATTCTTGAGATTATCACACATCCTATCCTCAGCATCACCTTCTCCGAGAATGCCTCTATATTCTGGTTCATAAAAATGAACCTCTTTATTTTCATTCATCTCTGTCTTTATATTCTGAATATTTATCCCCTGTACTTCTAGTCTCTTCTCTAGAACACTTAACTCATGCCATAAACCTGTCATCTCTTTTGAGAAATTTTATGTGCAATCTTCAATACTTTCACAAGCCAAGCTTCCTGTTGTTACCATCTCATCACCTGCATTCATGCACAACTTGTTAGTTTGAAAACTATAAGTTTTAACAGTCTCACTTGTCGATTCGGATACCAGCTCTTCCAGCTGATCCTCTTCTTCATTTACATGAACTTCATCTTGTACTGCAACAAAAAAAGAATTACTGCTTTCTTCTTCAAAGTACTTTTCTCCTGAAAGATTCTTTTCCATGCTTGTGACAACTTCACAAGATTGCGTATCCTTCTCAACACCTATAATCACATCACAATTGTCAGTTATACAAACACAAGAATTCACATTATCCAACTGATCTGAATTTACCCAATAACTCAAGGGATCATCAATGATCTTCTCCTCTGCTTCACCAATGGAAACCTCCTCTTCCAACTCAGCTGCTCTGAGTTCTTCCCGTCTCAATTGTACATCCACTATCTACTTCAAGTATTCCTTTCCTCCAAATAACAGAGTTTTTGGATCAGTCCTCTGTCCTGGTCCATCTTCTTCTTGCAGAGGCAACAATGTATGATTGACACCATCCTTTCCAAACTTATAGGTGTTTCTCTTCCCATCATGCATGGCTGCTCTGTCATATTGCCAAGGTCTTCCTAGAAATATGTGACACACGTCCATAGGCATCACATCACAAACAATTTTATCTCTGTACTTGCCCACTTGAAATTCCACTTCACACTATTCACTTACCAGCAGTTGATGTCCCTTTTTTAGACATGACACTTTATAAGGTGTTGGATGCTTCATTGTCCTCAGCTTCAATTTCTCCACTACTTCTGTAGAAACCATATTATCAGTGCTGCCACTATCAATGATCATCTCGCAACATTTTACTTGGACTTTACATACTGTTCTGAATAAAGCCTTCTTTTGTGGCGGTTCAGCCATCTCCTTTGCTGGTTTAAGTAAAACTTTATTAAGTACCAGAGACTCTCCTCTTTCTGGTGTATTCACTTCTTCTGTTACTGGTGCCATTGGTGCCTCTTCCTCAGCTGGAGCCACAATTGCATTCCTCTGCTTTATTTCTGCATTCTCAGGGCACTCAAAAGCTCTATGTCCCAGCTTATTGCATCTGTAGCATCTTATTTCTCTGCCTCCTCCTCTGCCTCTTGCATCACCTCCTGTGGATGCATGCTGGGTTGAGCTACTGCTAGCTCCTTCTGCAGGTGCTGTAGATATTCCACTACCACCTTGACTTTCTTTTCCTCTGAAAGTCCCTCTCCCTCTGGAAGACTACTTCCTCATGAGTTTTTCCTCAGCGTTCAGTGCTATCTGATAAGCTTCCTCTACTGTTTTAGGAGACAGTAAACTTATCTCATCCTGAATGTCCATCCCGAGGCCATTCATATATCTAGCCACTTTCTCATCTGTATCTTGGGCTTCTCCAGCTCTTATGCTCACCTTATAGAACTCTTCTGTATATTCCTTCACTGTTAAAGCTCTCTACCTAAGATTTTGCATTTGTCTAAACAATGTTTGCTGATAATTACTCGGCAAAAGCTTACCTTTTAACTTTGCGACCATTCTGCTCCAATTCTTGATTGGCTGCTTACCCAGTCTCTTCCTTTCCGCCTGCACACCATCCCACCAGAGCACTGCATGGCCTTTTAATTTAGTGACAGCAAAATTTACCTTTTTCTCATCTTCCGTTTCTTCATAATCGAAGAATTTCTCCATGCTATTAATCCAGTCGATCAATTCTTCTGGATTCAGTCCTCCTTGGTAGATCGGCACTAATTGGTTCCATGGCGTGGCTGTGGATTTCAACACTGACTGAAAGAACCTCATCTCAGGAGTAACCTCTACAACTTCCTCCTTTGTAGCTTCAACTTTGGGCTCACTCACATCTCCATCATCTATGTTCCTGTCTGAGGTTAACGCATCCAATCTGGCTCGCAGCTCTTCTAAGCTTTCCATTATTTCAGCATTTGCAACAGACCGTCCTCTTCCACCATGTCCTCATCCTCTTCCAATTCTGAAAGCCATCCTTCTCCTGCTCTTGAGATTCAATTCTATGTCAGTTGCTCGCTCTGATACCACTAATGATGGACCACTTGCTGGCTCTAATGACAATCTCCTTAATTTGATTGAAATATCTTCTATATCTGCCTCTCTCTCCCTTGTTAGTCTCCGGTATCATCTATCATTAAATTAACAATTTCATTCTTTTGTGGATTTTCAATTCAAATTGGGATCAAGTCCTTTTCTGCACAACTATGGATGAACCTCTTGCCTTGCTACCACGCACACTGCATATATTTATATATAGGCCACAACAATTATAAATCAAAAGTCATAATCTAACTGCGGCTTTGTATTATTGATGTCAATGTAAATTATACGCACAACAATTGTATGGCAATATAACATATACACACATCAATTAACTGAAAGACTTAAAATAAACCGCAGGCATATAATTCATGCAACACAATTGATATGCGCACAACAGTTTTTACAAACACAAGATTACTCCATGAGTCAAATTATCTTGAAATTAATCCACAGAGCGTGCAGCAGTTATAGTCATAAACCCAGCCTGAAACTTAATTCCGGTGTGCACGCCAACAATCTTATATACACCGATCCAACTCACAGGTTCTTTGAATCCACGTGAGTGTTATTAATTCGAATCAATTAACTATGGTTTTCACTGTCCATACAGTAAAAAACACAGCGATTCTACCAATTCACACTTCTGAACTACGACTAAACACAGTCTTTTTTCACATAACAATTACATAGACGATTTTCACCCATGCACAGAAACGCATACCACTCATTCAAGGCACTGTTTTTTTTTTTTAATTGTAGAGCTGGCGATTCTATTTCATTAACAAGATAACATTCCAGTTTTTACATGAGAGAAAACGTTTTTCCAGAACACTGGCATCGCCTCCCTAACCTACTCGGCGGCCAAGTCCTTTTTGTTTTATTCATATAGATAATTTTTGCCTCTTACAAAAGCAGCTTTTACAAAGAAATTTAGGCTTTTTCTACAATTTAGCTATTTTATGAAAAGATAGCATGTTTTATTTTATCCTATTTTTAACTAGAAAACATAGAAACAACAGGCTTTTTGTCTGATTGGCATGCACCTGCTATCCTATTTTTAACTAGAAAACATAGAAACAACAAGTTGTTTCCGTCTGAGTGGCATGCACCTGCATCACTTTGGACGAGCATGTGGGCTTGGCTCTAGATGCAGTGGAACGATCAACAATTAAGCCATAGTAAGGGGGAGGGGTACTATGAGGAGCCCCGGGAGAAGAGTCTGAAACTCACTTCCCTTGGCCACCTACGGGCTCTTAGCTACCTTAACACTCAGGCGGAGAAGTATGGAAAATAGGCACCATATGAATGACAAAGATGGGATGCTGAGCAAGGTTTGACGAACCTAACTTCATTTGGATGTCAACAGGGCTCTATTGCATAGGTTATGGCTCGAGCAGCGAGGACAAGGGGCTGAGCATGTCAGAAGCTCGCAGGAGTCGTAAGCCTATCAAGAACCTCATAGCAGAGGCAGTAGCAACATACCAAGATGGGACGAACGCGAGAATTCAAAAGCTGATCGAAGATTAGGAAGTGAAGATTAAGCAGGAAAGTGAATCAAAGGAAGAGCTCGACAATTGGAGGACGGTGGTCCCAGATCCAAGGAATACTTGTGGGAGAATTACTCAGTTTAAGCACACCCTTTATCTGTATTTCTTAATGAAAATCCTTCTTGGAAAAGCGATGGAACAAATCTTTGTGGGGATGGCAGTTACAGTGCAGGGCCTACCAAACTTAAATTGGACATGTGGATGGATCAAATTGACCACCACATCCCTTGCATTCTGAAGCCGTATGGAATGCAAGGGGCGACCGCTGAAGATCCTACTCGTGTTGCTTATGTCCCAGATGAGCAGAAAGACTAGACTCCCCATGCATAGTTTTTGTTTATGCAATTAGCTTTTAATTTTCTTGTTGCATATGCTAGTTCTTACAATTATGTAGTATCTAGACATGAGATCGAGACTTATCTAGCTTAGCTAGAAACACTGAAACAATTTTGTTTTTGGATGGCTTATGAGGCTGACGAGTGGCCAACACACTTGGTCTCCCCTCGGGGCAAGTTGAGGCCACTCGATCACCTGTGTGATGTAAATTTGCTTAATATATAATAAAAAATGGATAGATATGCTAAACTTAATAATAATAATAATAAAGATGTTCTAATATTAATGTAGGTTTGAATTATGAATATTTCCTTAGACTTCAACTTCAATTTAGTTTTAATTATAATTCAGGCTTAAGTAATTATGATTCAGGTTTAGTTTTGAAAAAGTAGAGGAGGTACATCTCTTTAGCTTGGTTAAAGGGGATCCTTTGTCTTACGAAACAGAAGTATTAAATTCCAATTTAACCTTAATCTAGGTTTAATGCAAAAGATTAAATTATGTACATTTTAAGATTTAATTCTAAAGGATAAAGTAGTGCATTTTTTAAGCTTTACTAATTCAGTAATTGGGTTAAGGAGAATTCTTTGCCTTACGAACCAGATATTTCAAACATCTAGTCCTATGAAAACAGAGATCTTAGACACCATTGATGAAAATTTATTGATAAATTTATATCACAATTTAATGTGAAAATTTAATTCATTCTTAACAATAAAATTTCACTTTAAAGCTTTTGTGCAGCGATTGAATTAGGGATTTCATCGACAATCATGACTGTACTGTGACTGAATTTTTACAGCAAAACGTTAGTTGAAATTCAAAATAATAAAAGTTCTGACGTTAATGCTATCGAGTTGGAATTGAATTTTATACAACTAAATGTTAAAGTTGGAAGTCATGCTAAATTATGAAGTTCTAACGTGAATGCTAACGGGTTGAAATTGAACTGAACGGATTTCTTTATTACATGGATTTTTAGGGTTATAGTCTAACTGATTATGTTTTTTTTGAAGTTAGGAGAATTTTAGTTATATTTTTGTCAAATTTTATAATTTTAGGTGTTTTAGAAATTTTCGATAATGATGAATCTATTTCTACTATCAGATTTAAACACTGGTTCTACAATTTTTTTTACCCAAATTCCAATCACTTTAACCATTTTTCTTAGGCCTCCGTAGACCATTCCGTTTTTAGATGTATAAATGAGATGTCAGAACGACGCAAATGTAATAATAACAATTTGAATAATTTGATAGAAATTACTACTGAACGATGTGCAAAGTTGCGCACATTCCTCTGCAAGTTTTTAAATTGACAAGACAGAGTAAATGGCGATGGCGAAGGTGGAGACCTCGCTGGCATCACGCACCGTCTGTATAAAGATGTAAAATCTGTGAAGAAAATTGTTTTTTTCTGTAAATTCCCATAACGCAAGATGTTTAGAGTTTCCATAAAGCAAGAGATCGTTCGGCATGATGAATCCCTAAAACATTACATGTTTATAGCAACTTACTTGTTACTATCCACCGGTGCATTCAGAATTGCAGGTAGATTATAGAATAACATTCGAAGATGAAAAATATCGATTCATCTTCGTAAAATACATTCAAGTCGCATCCTTTGTATACTCGTGTCTGAGTTAGCAAATTACATTTAACTTTGCTCTTGTAATATATATAGAACATTCATCTCAGTAACTTTGCTTTCATATTAGCTGTACGTTTCCTTATTATTATTCAGTTTTAACTACCCTATAACATTCATTTTAGTTAAGTTTTAATGGCAATATCTTTATTATTATTAAGTTTTTATTATTATTAACTTTTAATGACGATATTGTTAAAAAATGGAAAGACAAAATTTGAATGCAATTTACACACTGAAAATTAGCAATTTATAGGTGAGCAAACTACATATGAGGCTGCCCCAACAATACCCTCTCTCATTAATTATTAAATCAGAAATATATAAATATATATTCAATTTAGGGAGATAAAAACAGTCTCCTAGAAAATAGAAACCAACTCTAATCTAGGCCTGAAAACAAACTTTCTACATTAATTTTCAACTCTCCCCGTTAATGAAGAAATGATTGGCTTGCACACTTAACAACTCCCTAAACAATCCAAATTTAGTCTTCCCAAGAGGCTTGGTGAAGATATCAGAAAAATTTTCACAGGTGTTATAATATTCAATAAAAATCTCTTTGGACTAAACTTTTTCTCTAACAAAATGAAATTGAGTATCAATATGTTTTGTGTTTTTATGAAAAACAAGATTATTTGCCAGCTTGATTGAACTTTGGTTGTTACATTTGATCATTGTAGCATTCGTTTTTTCTTCTCTTGCATCATGAAAGAGTCTCCTCAAACAAATTGCTTTACAAGTGGTTGCACATACAACTTGATACTCTGCTTCTACTGATGATAAATATACAATACTCTGCTTTTTACTACACCAAGAAATGACCTCGGACCTAATATTGAAAGCATAATGTGTTATGGATCTTTTATCGTTCAAATTTCCAACCCAATCTGAATATGAATAGTCTGTCTGTTTAACATCAAAAGAATTAGTATATTTAATACCAAAATTTATAGTTCCTTGAAGATACTTTAAGACACCTTTTTCTCCCACCCAATGATATTCAAGAGGTTTTGTCATGAAATGACTCAACACACTGACTGAATATACGAAGTAAGGTCTAGTTGTAGTCAAATAAATCAAACTTCCAACCAGTTGGTTGTACAATGTAGCATCCACCTCTCTAGAACCATCATCATTATGAAATTTAACACTTTGTTGTATAGGTACTGAAGCAGCTTTACACCGATCCTTTCTGAATTTCTTCAATAATTCCTTGACATACTTCCCTTGAGTAACAAAAGTCTCACCAAATTCCCTCCAGACTTCAAGACCCAAACAGTAATGCAGTTTTCCAAGGTCTTTCATTTCAAATACCTGTGACATCTGGACTTTAATTTCTTCAACCAATTCATTAGAATTTCTAGTAACAATCAAATCATCAACATATAAGGAAATCAACACAATTTTCCCCTTTGAATAAAATCTAGTATACAAATTTCGGTCATTTTTACTTCTCTTATAACCATGTTGTAAGAAGAAAGAGTCTATCTTTTCATACCAAGATCCAGGAGTCTGTTTCAATCCATACAATGTCTTCTTTAATTTACATACAAAGTGTTCCTACCCCTTTTTAATAAACACTTCTGATTGATTTAAATATACCTCTTCTTTCAACTCTCTTTTTAGAAAATAAGATTTCACATCTAGTTGGTGTAGGCTCCAATGGTACTTAGTAGCTAAAGCTTTTAACATTCTAATGGCATTTAACTTAGCTACAGGAGAAAAATTCTCCTCATAATCAGTTCATTCTCTCTGTGAGTACCTTTTGGCCACCAACCTAGCTTTATACCTGTCTACATTACCATCTGCTTTGAACTTAGGTTTAAAAAACCATTTACAACCTATGGGTTCTTTTCCTTTTGGAAGTTTAACTAATTCCCAAGTTTCATTTTAATTATGGACACATACTCTTCTTTCATAGTTGACCTCTATTCATCATACTGATTTTCTTCATTATAATTCATGGGCTTAACAACATTTAAAATACTAGTCATAAGAGCATAATCTTTGTACCTTGCAGGTAAGTGAGTTTGCCTACCTGATCTCCTTGGTAGCAGTCTTGCCTCAATTCTGTCTTATGTGATTTTCTGCTCACCTCTGAATGAGATTCGACTGCTGAATGTATCCACATCATTAGGTTCCTCTTTTTGCTACTCCTTGATGAGCACAAGTATTGCAGCAAGAACACTGCAACTCTTGGGGCTACCAACTTTACTTTATCAACTAGGGGTTCGTACAAACTTGGAGGTGACAGTTTTGTATATACAAGTAGATGCAATGGGTCCGTTCTTTGTCATTGTTGAGCTGGCGATAGACCACTAGAGTTTCTCAAACTAGTCTTCTATTGATTTAGAAGAAGTTTGATTACCAATGATGAAAGGGGAATTTTACCCTAATTGAGAGAATTGAAACATTATCTACTGCAGTAATGAAAGACTAAAATGAATGCTTTAAACACACCACTCATCTAGCTATTTGTTAAGAGATCTTGATTTAGAAGCATGCTAAGCTAACACGTGTAACCCTAACTATCCTAAGCATACAATCTGAGATAATCAAACACTTTACTGCCGTGCATATGAATGACCACAATAACCTTTTTCCTTTTGTCCTTTTTTTGAAAACATGAATGCTAATTCTTCTTGATTGTATGGTATGTGGGTTAGGTGTGGAGAGATATGGTTGTGAATGGTCAGATGGCTTAAGAGTCAAGCAGGGGGCTTCTCCTATTTTTCTGGATGCATTTTCCAAAAACTAGTCTCAAAACAGGCCACTACAGGTCGTCCTACAGAATGTCTTAATGTACCTATAGGATCCCCTGTATCCCTACAGGATCTGGCTAAAAGCAGAAGGAGTGATTTGGAAGGTGGTATAGGGCTTAGAGAAGGTGAATGATGGAAGGAATAAGGCAAGGGAGTGGCTAGGACTTCCTTAGAACTCAAACCAAAGTTTGTAGGATGGTTGGACTTGATCAAAAAACATGGAAAGTTGTTCTTATGAAATGATAAATCGGTTTATGGAGTTGGTGGATTTTGGTGATCATGGATGGATGAGGTTAGGTTGGGGCTACTTTCATGAGGCCTTCCTGCACTATTGAAATTCTTGCAATACACATCATTGGCATTTACCCATGAATCGTGTCAAAACAAGAAAGATTTCCAATCAACATAAGAAAATGGAATTCCAACATTCATTTGCCTAGTTCATGCATGGAAATACTTGCAATAGATTGTGAAACACCATGAAATCTAATACAAAGCTAGAGATATCAGAAATAACAACTGAAACCTATCCTTGCAAATTGAAAAGATGTTGGCCTAATTAGCAGAAAACCCTAAATTCCATAAGAAATCATAATTCTATCTTTTTGGGGCTGAATAGGAGTTTTTCCTTAAACCATGGTCTATGAAGGGAGGAGTGAGGCAAGATCCACCTGCTATCAACCTTTTTGGTATTTCTTTATCTCTCTAAAGCTACTGCTAAGTCTATGCATAAATGGAAGCAAACTAATCAAATTCACCAATACTTGCAATGAAACAATGCGAAAATCAATTCAACAAGCAATTTATGAAATAACCTAAACCAAGAGCTTTAGCCCTCTGAGTCAACTCAGTGGTGGATAAAGGAAATGCTCATTTTCATTAACATATCAAAAAATACATAACACTGTTTTGCCACGATATTTCAACTTGAAAATGCTTAGTTCTCTTGCATAAAAACCCGAATCCTAATGAGGCTCTAAGCCTCCTTATTTATACAATTGAAGTCTCCAACAACTTCCTTAAATATAGGGGGCTTGGCTCCCAAACTCAAGATAAACTCGTTCTTAAATATCACTAACTCGGCTGCCAATGATATTCATGACTCGACTGCCTGCAACTTCGAGCTAGTGTCATTTGATTGAGGGATATTCGAATGAGTAAGGATTTAATGAGAAATATCCATCTCCTACAATCTCTCCTTCTTGTCTCATTTGAGTTCATGCACCTTAATTAGCCAAAATTGCCATGATTTGCTCCCAAAAACATGCAACTAATGGACATTAGACCAATAAACATAACATCTTACTTTTACTCATCTCATTAAGTAAAATATAATTAAAACATGTAAGGAATTACAAGAAGAGTTGATTTTAGTAAGCTCGGAGGTGTATTAAGGTCCATATAGTTACCCAATGATGAACCTCATCATCACTCGCTACTAAAAGTGTTGCTCATCCTCTACGCAACTTAATCTATGTCCATGTCCTTCATTGCTTTGGTGACTTCCCTGACATCCCATGCTTCTGCTGTAGTTTCCTCTTCCTGTGAATAAAATCCTACCTTCATCTCTATCTCTTCCCACTGATTTCTTTCTTCTTCTTCTTTCCTTCCTTCCAACATTCCTAAAAGCAATGGTGGACTGAGCCTCAAGCCAATCCAATTGACTTTGAGTCTTTGTAGAGCTTGCTTATAAATGGGGGTTCTATTTAGTGCCTCTCTCATTCTGTCAAGAGAATGGTATTCTCTAATTTTTAGGCTGAAAGGAAAGGTGTTCTATCTCCTTTAGAAAGATTGTATAATGTCATCTCCTAGAAATATAAACATGTCTTCAAAGTGTGTGACTGCTTGTTCTTGTGTAGCAAGGTACCTAGGTGCAAGCTTAGGATCATTTGCAATGAGGTTGTGGGTGCTGATGACAGCCAGATTGTTCAACTCTGATCATAAGGGGTTCTGTATCTTCTCTTGCCATTACCTTTTTCATCTTTGTAGCTCTTTCCTCCTCATGATTCATCTATGATGCTAAGGCCATCAATTAAAAGTCTCCTAGTTTTGAATTTGTGTCCCACACATTCAAATCTGTCAAGGCCAAGTTGTGTAGGTAAAACTCAGACATTTTTGCTCTATCTTCCAAGGTAATTTGATCACAGAGATCAATTAATTGTCTATAGTCTTAGAAGGGCATAGTGCCTCTCTGTGCTATAGTCTTGAGTTGGAATTGTAGCCATTATTCCTTGAGATACAAGGCATAAGACTTTGCTAGCATCTTGCACTAGATTGCCTCCAAGGATAAACTGGCCATAGTTGCCAACTGGCTTTCCATTTCTTGTAGTTGTCCCCTTAGCCATGCATTCTCTACTTCTAACTGAGATTTCATCATTTCCTCTCTGTCCCTTATGCTTCTCAGTTCTCTTTCCATCTCCTTTAATTTATCCTCCATGTGGCCTACATCCTCCACTCCTTTTGATTTTGGAATTTTGCATCTTCAAGTTCAAAGAATACTGGAATGGAAAACTTCTGTGGGATTAACCTACCTCCTTCAATGGACTTGTAGTAGGAGCTGGGGTTGGGCAATGGAATAGGTTCTATCAATTCTTGGTCTTCTTTCTTTGTTTCTTGCTGAGTGATACTTAGTTCTTGGTCTATTTTCTGTGTTTCCTGTAGGATGGCTTCTGCTTCGTGTAGGTCTATCTATGTCTCTTGTAGGAGACCTTTTCCATTTGATGAGGTTGACCTTGTGACAGGCCTCCTAACATAAGCGATGGGAGGTTTGGGAGAGGCTTGTTATGATGATCCTTCTCATTGGTTTTTCTCTAGAGGGGCTGCCTTTTCTTGCTGCTTTGGTGAATCCTCAATGACAATTGGAGTTTTTGTGGGGGTTTGAGGTCTCCCTTGTCTAATCCTAGTGCTCTTTCTTGTCCTGAAGTACAGTGGGGTTTTTCTTTGCCTCTTCCCCTTTGATTTGATAGGTGTACTTAGTTCAGTAAGAGCAGTTGATTCCTCTTTCTCTGTGGCCTCTAGAGATACCCTTGGAGATTCTTCTCCTTCTCTACCTTGAGTTGTAGAACTATTGTAAGAAGAAAAGTTTCAAATTGGAAAAGTCAGAATAGACTATTTAGGATTGCATATTGAACAGGGTCACATAGAGCTTCAACCTCATATCCTTCTTCATCTTCTAAAATTTCCTGATATTTTCCTTGATGTAAAGATGCTTCAGAGATTTTTAGGTTGCTTGAATTACATCTGTCAGTGCTCATCCTTCTCTCCTTTTCCCTCTTGTCCATTTTCCTTCTCATTTTCTTCTCTGTATCCACCTTCTTCCTCTTATTCTTCCTCTGTTTCTTCACTCTTTCCATCTGTCTCTTCTTTTGTTTCTTCCTCTGTCTCTTCCTCATTCTCCTCCTCTATTTCTTCTTCTTTTTCCTCCGTTGTTTCTTCTTCATTTTCATTAGCAGTGAGGCTTTTTTCATATTCAAGAGCTTGAATTGCTCCTCCTTCCTGCATGTCTCTGAAGGTTGTCCATGTAATAGGGAGTCTTAGGTTTTTTAGATCATCTTCAAGAATGAGTTTGGTCAACCCATGATGTGATAGTTGTTGATGTTTTCCCTCCTGCACTTTGATGCTCATGTCTATCATTGATTGTAGAAGGAAGTAGGGTATACTAAATCTGTTTTGAGGAGGTGGTTTTCTCTCCAAATCTCAGTTCTTGGAGGAGTTTGAAGTGGTATCTATACACCACATTGTATCTCCCTTCACATGATATGTATTTAATGAGGTGGTAACTAACTTCATTCCAGGGGTATGGAATGCTTTCCCTTCTAACCCCATTTTTGTCCTCCATTGGCTCCTCTCCTTCCAAAAAGAATCTTTTCTTTGCAAGGGTGTTGTTACCCTTGTCCTCTTTTCTCCATGGTAACCATAAAGGGAGTGTCGTGATTTTGCTTATAACTTCAGGGGTAATTACTACTGATAAGCCTTTCACCACAATAGTGGCATTGGTCCTAATGATGGGTATGAGTGAGAGAGAAAATTAACGGGCCACCTCATCATCGTATCCTCTCATCCTCTCAAAGAACACCATCCATTGGTGCCTTGTGAAAATTTCTACTACAAGAGGATGCTGGTGGATCCTTACTGTGTTTGTGGGTTCTCTCTTGTTGAAACCTTGTGTCATCTTTCCCTGGTAATTGTAGAGGCTTGTGTGGATACAAGTCAAGAATTTTGGTAGGTGAGGGAGGTATGAATGTTAACATTTACTAACATGCAATACAACTCTCCTATACTGCAATTTCCTTAATCAAATTGAGGATTTTTTGTTTATTTCTTTATTTGTTTTTTCAATTGGAAAACATGGAAGGTATAACTCCTACCTCACTTTGCTACATTCTCGTGAGGAAAACCTTTGATTTCTCCTCCGTTGGTGCCCACTAATAATCCTTTCGGTTGATTCTTCTGTATCCTGTAGGCTTCCTCTAGGTTTTCCTGTAGGTCCCTGTAGATATCCTGCGTTGTAAATAATGACTGTCTCCTGTAGGTGCTAATTCAAGAAGGCCGAGAGCAACCTTTTTTTCGATGAATTCTCGAAATTTCTAATGCTATCTTTGTATGGGATTGAATGTTTTATTTCCATATATGGATGATCATGTGGGGTGGTGTGCTGGTTATCTAAGTATGAGCACTTGCTTTTGGACCATTGGTCCCACTATCAGTGCATCATTCCACCTTACCTTGTAATCATCTCCCACTCCTTTCCTTCATAACTTCACCATTTTTGTCTTTATTCCCTTTTTCTCCTGATTTGACTTTTGCCACGTGTGGAGTGGTCTAAGTGTTTTCTTCTCATCGACTGGCCAAAGGTGGCCAAGTTAACTGGCCACCTTTACTTATAAAACCAACTCTAACATAATGCTATAGTTTTGATCATATCGTACTAATGAGAGAGCATGAGTAAGATGGCATACCTGTGGGTAAGATGCTTTGATGATGATGCATGTTGGATAGTGATGTCTCTGTGTTATGTTTTTTTCTGCATATTATTCTGTGTATTTGCCTCTTTTGATGTTTGTTTCTTTTGATGCGCAAGTGTTGGAGAGTGATGCTGGTGATCTTGTCTTTGCTACTGAGCTTTGGATGAGCTTCTTCATCTTTGGAATCCTTGTACTAAAGATGGTTGCAAATTGTGAGGTTTCCTTTGTGGGATAGGCTGCTACAGGATTTCCTACATGATGTCTTGTAGCTGCCTCTCCCCTAAAATTTCATATATTTTTCAACTCTAAAGCATGAGGGATGTTGACATGAGTGGAGAAGGGTTGTAGGGAATGTTAGGTGAGAGTTGTGGTCTCTAGGTATTGTTCCTCTTTCCTTCTTCTCTCTTTCTTCTATTTGTTTTTTTTTTAATTGTATTTTTTGAATTGATTTCTTGGATGGATGAAGGGGTGACATGGTGATGAAAGGCATGGCTATGATGTGGTGGAGTGAATAGTTTTTTTTATCCAGACACAAGATTTTCATCCCCTTTCTCTTGGACTACCTTTCTCTAGATTTTCAAGGCCACTGTAATTCCTACACAAAACTTCTGTAGGTTTACAGGGAATCTTGTAGGATTACAGGGAATCTTGTAGAAAAAAATAGAGCTTGAAGGGGTTCATAAATGGAAGAATAGATGAATAATGAAAGATATGAGATGGGTGGATTGAAACATGTCTCTTATAGGTCCTTCTGTCCCTCTTATGCTGTGCTTATTTTCCTCTCGCTGACCTGCAAAACAAAATTTCCAAATTTTTGTATCTTTTTCTCCCTTTGTTTTTTTCTTTTGTAAAACAACTAGTCTACCTCCAAGGAGGTTTTCATCCTAGTTTCCTACCTTGGGTACCTCAAAAGAGGTTCTCACCCAGAGATATTTTTATTTTCTTCTCCATTTTTTTTTAAACACCCTTGGGCTGCCTCAAGAGGTTTTCAACCCAACAGTGAGACCCAAGGGCCTCATGGAGGTTTTCACTTGAGTATCTTTATTTTTTTCTCTTTTTTTTTTCCTTTTTTTCTCCCTTTTTTTTCAAGGACTTGGTGGAGTGGAAGCTGAGACTTTCTCCACCACCATCACTGTCTTGCTGATGTTATTGATGAATTATTTCTTTGACAAGGGAATCTTGTAGATCTTTAATCTATACCCATTGACAAGTAGAGAGATAGCCTCTACATCAATGGTTCTTATCTATACATCACCATTATCATGACATTTTTCTATGACATAAGGCCCTAACCATCTAGTCCTTAACTTACCTTTAAAATCCTTGTACTGGGAATCATACAATAAAGTCCAATCACCTTCTTGAAACTGTTTGTCCTTTATATTCTTGTTATGCCAAATTTTCCTTTGAACTTGAGTCACCTCCGTGTGCAGGAGGGCCTGCATCCTAAATTCATCTAACCCATTTAGTTGGAGAAATATTTCTTGTTGTGCCCCGGTGAGATCTGGATCCACTTGTGCTACCATTCTTAAGGCGTTGTATTCAAATTCAATGGACAACAGGGCTTTCTTCCCATAGACCAACTCATAAGGAGTGAACCCAATGGTGGTCTTCCAAGTGGTATTGTAGTCCCAAGTGGCCTCAACTAATCTATCTACCCAATCCTTTCTGCTGCTACTAATCACTTTGGTCAGAATGCCTTCCAACCCTCTGATGGTTACCTCCACTTCCCCATTAGCCTGTGAGTGGTAAGGAGTGGATGTTTTGTGCTTGATCTTGTGATGGCTTAACAAATTCTCAATCATGTGAGATGTAAATTGACCACCTTGATCAGTGACCAATTCTCTAGGGTACCCAAACTTATAAAACACATTTCCCCTTAAGAATTCAACCAATTTTTCTTCTATTGTTGCTTTGATGGCATTGGCTTCAACCCAATTGGTTAAATAGTCAGTGCACACAATGATGTACTACTTTTGTCTGGATGGAGGGTCAATGGGTCCAATGAAATCCATGCCCCACTTTTCAAATGGCTCAAAAGTCACTTGAGGTTGTAGAGGCATTTCATCCCTTGGGGTAGGTTTCCCCATCCTTTGGCACCAATCACACTGACTGGTATACCTCCTTACATCTTGGTGAAGAGTGGGCCAATAATAAATAGCTTGTAGTACCTTGAATGCTATTCTTTTGGTTGCAAAATGACCTCCACAAGGCCCATCATGACATGTCAGAAGGATGTTAAAGACTTCCTCCTCCCTGACACATCTTCTCAGAATTTTATCTGGGCTTAGTTTGAATAGGTTTCCCCCAATCGAAGTGAATGTGGCGCTCTTCCTTACGATCTTGCTCTTTTGCTTGGAGGACAAATTTGGTGGAAACTGTGCAGACACCAAGTAATTTTCTATGTCAGCAAACCATGGAGAGAGAACTGAAATGGCAAATACGTGTTCATCTCGTAACTGATCATCAACCATTCCTTCCTCCTCTACAGGCAAAGTCAATCTAGATAAAAAATCTGCAACAACATTCTCCTTGCTAGGCTTATCAATTATAGTTAAATCAAATTGTTGCAATAAAAGTAACCATCTAATAATTCGAGCATTTACATCAGGTTTATTCATCAAGTATTTAATTGCAATGTGGTCAATATGTACAAATGTTTGTTAACCAGTAATGTAATGCCTAAATTTATTCAATGAATGCATAACAACTAGCAGCTCTTTTTCAGTCACTGTGTAGTTTAGCTCGGCTTCTGAAAGATTCTTACAAATGAAGTAAATAACATAAGGTTTCTTGTCATCTATCTCGCCTAGAGCTGCTCCTATGGCTTTGTGAGAGGCATCAACATGTATATGGAAAGGAAGAGCCCAATTTGGGCATCGGAGAATAGGTGCAGTAGTCAACTTGTCCTTTAGGGTGTCCAAGGCTTCTTGACAACTTTTTGACCATAAAAATCTGGATTCATTAGCCAATAACCCAAATAAAGGAGAAGCTAGCTTGCTAAAGTCTTTTATAAATATCATATAGTATCCAGTTAAACCTAGAAAACTTCTGACATCCCTCTGCTTTTGTGAATCTGGGACACTTTGGATGGTGGCTATCTTATTTGGGTCTACCTAAAA
The DNA here is from genome assembly GCA_000404065.3 of Pinus taeda. Lineage (NCBI taxonomy): Eukaryota > Viridiplantae > Streptophyta > Pinopsida > Pinales > Pinaceae > Pinus > Pinus taeda. The sequence goes on along the minus strand of APFE030631974.1, from coordinate 192,144 downwards.
TCCTTTCTGGGATATTGAGTGACCCAGAACAGTCCCTGCAATCATCAAGAAATCACATTTTTTGGGACTAAGAGATAAGTTCATTTCAATACATTTGTTCAACACCTTACCCAGGTTGGAGAGAACCTCTTGGAAATCACACCCATAGGGTGTAAAGTCATCCATAAAAATTTCTATTGCATCATGGACTAGCTCGACAAAGATACTCAAGATTGCCCTCTGGAAAGTGGCAATTGCATTGCATAGACCAAAAGGAAGGACCCTATAAGCGAAAGTACTGCAAGGACAGGTGAAGTTGGTTTTATCCTGGTCCTCTGGGCTAATGAAGATTTGATTGTACTTGCTGAACCCATCTAAGAAAGAGAACAACTTTTTCCATCCCAGGCCAACTAACACTTGGTCAATAAAAGGTAGAGAGAAATGGTCCTTCTTTGTTTCTTTGTTTAACTCTCTATAATCAACACAAATCCTCCACTTCCCATTTTTCTTTGGAACCAGTACCAAAGGAGACACCCACTCACTGTCCGAGATAGGGTAAATGAATCTTGCATCCAACATCTTTCGCAGTTCTTCGTTAACTATATCCTTGAGAGCTAGATTCATTCTCCTCTAGGGTTTTCGGACTGGTTTGCAACCTTCTTTGATATAAATGTGGTGAGTACACATCGAGGGGTGTACTCCCTTTATTTCTTTGTAACTCCAAGCAAAGAAATCCAAATGCTTCCTTAACATGTTACATAACTCTTCTTCTTGGTGTACAGAAAGAAAGGGGTTGATTTTTAAAGTTATTTCAGGGCCGAATTATATTGTCTATTGTCTTGAAATGAGTAGGGTTTGAATCATATAAGAATAGATCAATCTGATGGTTGCTCTTGGTTTCCTTCACTACTTCTTCTAAAGACAAGGTGTTGGGAGTTGGATTTTGGAGGATGTGTTCAATCAAATCATCTTCATCAGGCTGTCCTCCTCCCATGGAAGTTTCTAGGGTATAGAGTTGAGTGGAGTAGACTTCATCTTCTTCCTCCTCTTCTAGCCATAAAGGTAAATCATGTTCTAAATATGGCTGAGCAGGAGGGTACAAGACCAACTGCTCAGATAGATGCCCATTTTTTATAGTCATGTTTGCAGCCTTGCAGCTGATGTAGGCATCGACAGTGGCTAACTAAGGTCTCCCAAGTATGATAGGAGAAGAATTAAACTTGGCCTTAGGCTGGAGAACTAGGAAGTCTACAGGGTACTCCCAGGAGTCAATGGAGGCCATCACATCCTCAACAATCCCCTCAGGGGCTACTATGGATCGGTTTGCAAGCTGCAAGACTGTCGTGGTCTTTCTTAGTGAACCCTGGAGATTCAGCTTCAGCATGGTGTCCTTAGTCATTACATTAATGGAAGCCCCAAGAGAAATCAAGGGATGTGCGACAATGGTGCCATTGATGTGCACATCTACTACAAGGCTTCTAGGATCTAAATACTTTGGGAAAATTACTTGCCCCAACATTAAGTCAGATAGTTGTCCAATGACATTAATGGTAGGGGTGTCTCTTTTTTGCATCGCTGGATGTTTGAAACACTTCTCTTTAATCATTTTGTTGTAAATAGGTACATCCTTAATGGGTTGGAGAAGTGCAATTTTGACAAATATTTTTCATTCACCCAGAAGTTCATTTTCTTCTGGGGTAGGCTGGACTGGATGAGTGAATATTTCACGAAAGGGTAGTGGATTCACTCTAGGCATACTTTCCTCTCTTTCCTCCTGACTCTCCCTAGGTGGAGATGGAGGTTGGTTGTTTGGGAGCACTCTCCCAGACCTTAGGTTAATTTCCTGAATTTCCACAACATAAGTAGGTTAGGATGTCTCTCCACTCTAGACCTGTTGTACCTATCTGTAGTTCGAGTTCGGATTTGGTTGGGTAGGCATATGAGGTTGTTTAGGTGGAGTAGGGTATAAAAGCTATGGTTGAGTAGGAGGTGAAGGCAATAAAGCTGGAGCATTTTTGTATGGGGGCCTCCACCCCTGGGGTAGTGCATTCCATTGAGGCTGTGGAGGAGTATATGGATGAAATGGATGGTTGGTCAGTTGGGATAAGGTGCAAAATACCAAGGAGAAGGTGTAGACCAGGAGGGATGAGCAGGGGCCCCCCAAGAGGGAATGGATGTGTTTTGGTTAGGGTTGTAATATGCATAGGATGACCCTTGCATGCCCTGCTGGTATGGTCGAGGCCCATGAGGCCTTCTTTGATTTATGTATAGAGTTGTTCAGTCACCCCTTTAGTTCCCTGATACATAGCTTTTAGTCCTGGTAGAGAAGGACACTTAACTGTGGAGTGGTTTTCTTTACAAACCAAGTAGATTTATATTAGGTTTAATGGACATTCATTTATAGGGTGCGTCCTTGTGCATCTGGGGCAGAAGATGGCTAATGCTCTCTTTGATTCCTCCTGCTTCCTCTTGATGTGGATAGTGTACATTTTTAGGGAAAGGGTTTACAAAATTTCACTTTTAAAATATTCCAACTTGCTTCCAATTTTACCTTTTATAGATGTGTTGGAAGAGAATGAGTTGGCCACTGGTTGACTACCCCTACCCTTTTTCCTAGATGCCTCAGAATGGTTCTTAAAGACAATCTTGATATCTTCATAGGGTAGCTGGTAGATGTCCCCTCCTGATAGAAGGTTTAGGGTATCTAGAAGATCTTCCCTAACCCCCCTGAGTAGGGCTAGCTTCAGTGACTTAGGATCAAGTGTGCACTTGGTCCTTTTGTAGCTAAGTTGTAATATTTCCTCATAATCCTGTAAGGACTCATCATGCCCCAAGGTCATTCTAAAAATTTCCTCTTTAGTGTCTTTGGACCTGCAGTGGTCCCAATACTTGTTGTTGAAAGCATGTTGCATATGAGCCCAGGTGGTGATGCTATCCTTAGGTAAACCCATGAACCAACGTAGAGTTGCATCCTTGAGAGTGGATGTGAATAATTTCAACTTCTGATCATCAGTGGTGTAATCATAAGTTCTTAATACGACAACAAACTCAAACAAGAAAGTATCTGGATCTTCTGAGGTCAGGCCATGGAAGTGAGGAAGAGTAGAGGGGCTTATATTTTTCATCTTGGCATCCCCATTGGTTTCTCTGATGGGAAAATCACCCTCAATTCTTTCCCTATCTCCTTTGTCATTTATATTTTCAGTTATTAGGTTAGTTGGAATGGGTTCTCCTTCTTCTTCTACCCCTGTAGGCTCTTCAAAAATCTCTGGTTGTTCACCTAAGGGGTCCTCCAATTCACAACCACCGAAGAAGCGGGAAGGTTGGCTATTTAATGTGTTGGGGGTATTTGGTAGAATTTTTCCTAATTTATCCCTATTCCTACAAGGAATCAAAGAAGTGCTTTTGTTTTGTTTTGTTTTTCAATCTTTAGGACTAATTGCAGAATTGAAATGAAAAACTGAATTGAAACTAACTGCTAAATGAGTTACTCACTTGTAGAATGGAAAGGCAAGAAAACCGACTTACAACTACTTTTGAAAAAATGAAGCTAACAACATAATGGAAGAGATAAGAAATGGAAGAAAGAAAACATAAATCACATCTACTTAGACACCTCCTTGGTAATGATGCAAGAATGATGCAACTCCTGGGGCTACCAACTTTACGTTATCAACCTGGGGTTCGTACAAACCTGGAGGTGACAGTGTTGTATACATAAGTAGATGCAATGGGTCCACTCTTTGTCACTGCTGAACTGGCGATAGACCACTAGGGTTTGTCAAACCAACCTTCTATTAATTTTGAAGAAGTTTGATTACCAATGGAGAAAGGGGAATTTTACCCTAATTGAGAGAATTGAAACATTATCTACTGCAGTAATGAAATACTAAAATGAATGATTTAAACACACCACTCATCTAGCTATTTGTTAAGAGATCTTGCTTTAGAAGAATTCTAATCTAACACATGTGTAACCCTAACTATATTAAGCATGCAATCTGAGATAATCAAACACTTTATTGCTATGCATATGAATGAACACAATAACCTTTTTCTTTTTGTCCTTTATGTGAAAGCATGAATGCCAATTCTTCTTGATTGTATGGCAGGTGGGTTAGGTGTGGAGAGAGATGGTTGTGAAGGGTTAGATGGCTTGAGAGGCAAGCAAGGGGCTTCTTGTATCTTTCTGGATGCATTTTCCACAAATCGGCCTCAAACGAGGCCACTACAAGTTGTCCTATAGGATGTCCTAACGAACCTACAGGATCACCTGTATTCCTACAAGATCTGACTGAAAGCATAAGGAGTGATTTAGAAGGTGGTATAGGGCTTAGGGAAGGTGAATGATGGAAGGAATAAGGCAAGGGAGTGGCTAGGACTTCCTTGGAACTCAAACCAAAGTTTGTAGGATGGTTGGATTTGCTTAACAAATATGGAAAGCTGTTCTTATGAAATTATAAATCGATTTATGGACTTGGTGGCTTTTGGTGATCCTGGATGGATGAGGTTAGGCTGGGGTGGCTGTCATGAGGTCTTCCTACACTATTGAAATTCCGACAATACACATCATTGGCATTTACCATGAATCATGTCAAAACAAGAAAGATTTCCAATCAACATAAGAAAACATAATTCCATCATTCATTTGCCTAGTTCATACATGGAAATACTTGCAGAAGATTGTGAAACACCATGGAATCTAATACAAAGCTGAAGATATCAGAAATAACAATTGAAACCTATCCTTGAAAACTGAAAATATGCTGGCCTAATTAGCAAAAAACCCTAAATTCCATAAGAAATCAAAATTATGTCTTTTTGGGGCTGAATAGGAGTTTTTCCTCAAACAATGGTCCCTGAAGGGAGGAGTGAGGCAATATCCACCTACTATCAACCTTTTTGGTATTCCTTTATCTCTCTAAAGCTACTGCTAAAGCTAGGCACAAATGGAAGCAAACTAATCAAATTCACCAATACTTGCAATGAAACAATGCCAAAATCAATTCAACGAGTAATCTATGAAGTAACCTAAGCATACAAGTACAATAAGAGGAACCTCTGCTGCTAGGGTTGGGCCCTAACCCAAGAACTTCAGCCCTCTGAGTCAAATTAGTGCTAGATCAAGAAAATTCTCCTTTTCATTAACATATCAAAAAATACATAACAGTGTTTTGCCACAATCCTTCAACTCGAAAATGATTAGTTCTCTTCAGGGAAAATTTTAAGAACCACCCTAAATTTATATATATAATAAATGGGCTAATCCCCATGATACATAGGAAAAATGGGAGGCGATTTTATCAATAATATAATATGTATATATATATTTTTTTGGCGAATCTCTCACCAGATTATATTATCTTGTACAGTGATGGAGAATCTTTCACTGAATTATAAAATCTTGTAAGATATTGACAAATCTTTTACTGAATAATAAAACATTGTGAAGTCTTGGTGAATTTTTTGTTAAAGTATGAAACCATATATGATAATAAGAAAACATATTTATTAAACTGTAATATACTAACATACATGTTTGGAAAAAAGAAACATAATTTTCTCTTCCTACAAACAATGTTCCAAGTTTTAGTGGCCGTGTTTGTCAAGGTTCTTACAATACACTCTTTCATATCCTTCTATTAGTTTTGATAATATTCCACAACAAAGTTCTTGTAGGTGTTGATATTGACCACAAGTTCTGTCAAGGTAGGAGAGGTTAATCTTTTCTCTACAACTTTTGTCAAGCTACCACTTTTTTCAAGTTATCAAATTTCTTTCTTATTCCATAGACTCCAACTGCAAAATAAAAAAACACATCAAGTTTGTTTACCCCAACATGCCAACAAGTAGCAAGCCCCAACTATATTATATAAGAAAGTATTAGGTATCCAAAAGGCTTGAAGGGGATCTAATTGAAAGAAGTGACCATTTTGAGAAGCCTTACAATCAATATATGAATATATAAATGTAGATTTATTATTATCTTAATTGGAAATCTTCAATTACATAATAAAATTTAATTACGTCTCTCCCAATCTAAATTGCTTATTAGCATAATTCACTACCTTCATAGGTCTCCCTTTTTTTAACAACGTTGTAACATGTAGATTAATTTCTTTTTTGGTGAACAATCTTCACCTTTTAGGAAAATATGGTGCAGTGGCTCCAACCCCTACAGATCATTAGGACAAACTAAGAATAGCACAGAAGATGAAAGGTTGTACAAACCAGGCTATTATTTTTCAAACAACTAATCCAACATCAATATCTAAACTTTTTCATGAAGATATCATATTGAGAATGTTTGAAAAATGGTGGGAAATCTTCTGCGAGGGTGATGGAGAAAGAGTGATAAAGTTTCACTGTTTTGAATTTTTTTTGTTAAATAAAAAAAACCAATATTAATGGAGATATTGGTATTTTTTACTAAATTTTGTGAAGTGAATAAATGTAGCTTTAAGCATTCACCTTAAGATGTTTTTACAATATAATTTCTAGTCTATTTAATATCTTCATTATCATAAAAACCAACCTATATCCATCTTAACTCCACATCTACCACTCTTAGAGGGATGAAATCTATTTATCCCTTTGAGCACTTGGTAGACCCAGAATTAAGATGGATCTATGATGATAGAAGTTCCCCTTTAAATAGTCTATTCTCACATGAATACCATGGTATTACCATGGGTCAATACCATGGCTTATCATAAACCTGGAGCTTAAAAATTACTATTAGTAATTTATAAAAATTAATAATTATTTTTTATTTTTATTTTTTATTTTAACCAAGTTAAAATGTTTAACATACATTAAATTACAACATCCATTTTTACTCTTGATCCACCAAGCTCTGAGAGAGATCAAATATCTTTTCACTCTATGCTAGTTTGCATATCACGATATTTGATCCCTCTCGCAGCTTAGTAGATCCAAAGTAAAGATGGATCTATGTTGATTTAATTCCCCCCTTTAAATAGGCTACATTCCACGTGAATACCATGGGTCAATACCATGTGCCATTTTTATTTTTATTAATACTAAGATTAGGGTTGATAATGTTTTTTTGCATGGTATTAATAATAATCTAGCC
>APFE030631974.1:151446-176638 GCA_000404065.3 Pinus taeda | reverse complement strand
TGCTAACAAGTCCCAAGTGTGACTTGTGATTTCACACTTTGATCTAAAGCATAAAACAGGGCTAAGTTTCCTGTCATATGGTTACTGCAACCGGAATCTAGAAACCATATATCCTCACTGTTTGTTTCAGCCATATTACAAGCTAACAATACATTATCTTGGCTGGTATTTTCTCTAGTAATATTTGCATTAGATCTATTGTTCATATCATGCTGCTTCTTCCTACATTCACTGGCATAATGCCCAAATTTTTTACAATAATAACATTGGACATTAGATTTTTCATACCTTTGTCCTTGAGTATGATGTTGTCCACTTTGTTGGCTGCTGCCATAGCCTTGGTTCTGATTTGGATTGCTGCCTCTTCTTTGAGCATTTGCTGGGCTGCTTCTTCCACCTCTGTTTTGGCTTCTACCTCTTCCTCTCTTGTTTCCTCTGCCTTGACCTTTTCCTCTTCCAAAGGACATCTGGGTCTTAAAGGCTTGCTCTAGAGATGAGTTTTCATTTCTACTCAACCTCTGCTCATGTGTTATCAGTGATGCATGGAGTTCATCAACTGAAAAGTTTAAGAGATCCTTTGTCTCTTCTATGGTGGTGACAATCACATCAAACTTTGACGGTAGGACCCTCAATAGTTTCTCCACAATCCTCCTTTCTTCAAGAGTTTCTCCATGAGACCTTATCTGTGTGACCAGATCAATTGCTTGTGTGAAGAATGAGTCAATATTGTCTGACTCCTTCATGCGCAAGTTCTCAAAATCTTTCCTCAGCAACTGTAGTTTTGCTGTCTTCACCCTCTCCATGCCTTGATAGGCTGTCTTGAGAGTTTTCCATGCTTCTCTGGATGTCTTAGCTGCTGCTATCCTTGGAAACACACTCTCATGCACTACTTGATATAAGAATACAAGGGCTTTTGAATCCTTCTTCTTATTGATCTTCAACAACTCTTTTTCTGCCTGAGTTAATCCATTAAACTCTTCTTCATTTGCTGGCTCTTCAAATCCATATTCAACAAATTCCCATAAATCTTGTGAGGCAAATACAACCTTCATGGTTATGGCCCAATAGTAATAGTTTTTCCCGTTGAACTGAGGGAGCTGGGTATTAAACATACCCATGCTGGTGCTGGCCATTCTTTCAATACTTGACTTGGATTCTTTCTTGACTGAGTCTCCACTCTACCGGCAAAGCTGCTACCACAATAAACCATTTCTTCAACTTCTTTGACACTTCAAAGAGCCTAGACTGGCTCTGATACCATGTTGGAATTTTCTGATAAATTCCTTAACAAACAGACAATACAAAAAAAATGCTCTGTTTTTACTCTGTTTCTGCACAGAAAACTGTAAATTTCGTTTTCTGGACTTGGTGTTGCAGCAACAGGATTCGGTGTTGCAGCAACAGGATTCGGTGTTGCAGCAACGCTGATCGTGGTGTTGTAGCAACAGGAAATTTATGATAATTTATAATAAAAACTAAAAAACAGAGTAATACTCAGCAACACAGAAACTGGTGAAACAGTAACTGAAACTTTAACTTATATTCAGTAAAACAACTGATATAATAAAACAACTCATACAGCCAAACAGCTTCCTTTATCTCAGAAAATTGTAGGTGTTTAAGTACTGCTGTGCGGTTACAAAACACTCTGGTTTTGTTCAAAACTCTTGCTGTAAACACTCTGGTTTTGTTCAAAACGTTGCTGTAAACACTCTGTTTCTTCCTTGAAACATTTTCACACCTGTCTGTAAATTTCATTCATATACTCACGCTGCTGCGTACATAAAAAAAAAAACTTCTGCACTGCTGTGCATTACAGAGAGAACTCTATCTCTCTTTTAAAAAAAACTTACGCACAGTGCTGTGTTTTTACATTACAGATTCAATAGAAAACAGAAAACAGAACTTAACATATTTTATGTGCCGTAAGAACAAGACTACATCTATGAAATAAAAAAAAATTAAAATCCTACCTACACAGCAATTAATTACCATCATTTCGTGAGAGACCACCATGCCGTAATAAATTGTTGTGTAATCGATGATTTAGGAAAGGACTGGAGCTGCGGCTGTTTACTGTCAAAATCATCAATGCACAGTTATGGCAGTTTATTTCAACAGTACAAAGGTATGGCAAAGGACAACCCCTGCAGTTGAAAATAATATTTCAACGACCCAAGTAACAGGCCCAACCAGAATGTGATGAAGGAAACGAATAGAATAACAACATGTTTGTGAACCCAAGCAAATTCGGGGGTTAATGCATCTATGGGATGTATCAATAGACTCTACATGACCGATAGGTTTCGTACAGATCTCGACATTGTCACTATCATGAACATTACAAGTCTGGACAGGGGATGAATAAAATGGGAATTATGAATTACTTTTATGAACATACCTGATGAAAGATTAAAGCGCAAAGAATGGACCCGTAGGCTCTGAAAAAATTGGAAAAATATAATGGAAAAAATGGATGATATCTGACGAAAGGAAAATCAAATCTCCAGGAGAGAGTATGCAGAAAAGCACTATGAATGTAAGGTTATTTCCCACACCTCTGCATTTTTCATTTCTGGGCAATTATTTTAATATTTCATACTAAACCTGCAATGCTTGTTCTGTATGTCTTATTTTTATTTTATTTTATGGGGATCCAAACCTGCACTATTTTCGATCTGGAATGCATCTTTTATATTTGTTAAATATTTTATGAGATGTCTCATGTTCTTAGAGTGTGGATGAATTTATATATGAATTTAATGTAGAGGAAGGAAATCCATGATGAAATATCTCGTGATAAGTGACAGAGGATAAGTCGTGATCTACTCGGTGTTGTAGTGATGGAATACTCGAAGTTGAGGATTCACCATGCATTTTCCAAGGTAAATATGGGACAAGAAACCAACGATCTCATTCATGTTACTACTCCGAGTGGATCCTGCAATGGAATAATGAATCACCCTAGTTTTCTAAAGAGGACCTGGAGAGGATCCTGAGCATGAGGGTAAAATTAAGTTTAATTACAAAGTAAGCTCTGATTTAGGTTATTTATAGCTAGACTTTGAATCTCAGGATTTTGTGGGGTTGGTTAAGTGTGATGATGATTTGAGGTTTGAACAAGGGAAATGGCATACTATATTAAGAAACTCCGAGCTTGCATTCGCTGGTTTCAGGAGATGGAAGAGGGTCGTTTGCTGTAGAAGGAACGTCTGCAAAACGAGTTATCAAACGAGAGAAGGGAATGTGTGGAAACATGTTTTTTTGAGACATTTCTTTAGTTTTACTTCTAGGTGCAATGAAAAACTCAATTCTTGAAGGGTGTTGTTCAGTTTTTATCATGTCACCAAATTTGAGAATTTAATGGTTTTGTTGAGAGGATGCGCTGAAGAAGGATGAAGAGCTCATCAAGGCCATTTTTGCAATAAGGAAAACATGCTCCTCTCTTGAAGAAAAACTTATGAAAACAAAAGTCGATAAAGAGGTTTGAAGTCCTCATCCATTTATCGAGAAGTTCCAAGTACATTACGGGGGTTAAAGTAGTTGTCGTATTGTAGCATAATGCTTATTTCTACCTTGGAGATGTACTTAGCTCTCTGTTTGGAAAAAAATGAGTTCTATATATTAATAAATTTTTAAAACATTTTATAAAAAAGAAGTTGAGTGTGGCAACATAATAAGAATGGGTTTCAGTAGTTTAGCAATCAACAGAAGCTAGATCCGTGATCGTGTTCAACTTGATGTAGTGGTTTTACTCATCCTTTTCCTAGTAAGAATCGATTCCAAATCATACTTTAATTCTTCAGGAAACCAAGTTGAATAAATCCTCCGAGATTTTCTTGAGCCATAGTTACAGTTGGTTTGACTAATGAGCTAGACTCTATTGGCTACCTATAAAATACATAGAAAAACTCAAACATAGAACGCTCACTTGAGTTATTTTCGCCATCCAATCTAAGAACAGACAATCAACAAACCTATACATTGTCTAGAATCCATGGAACTTTGTAGTATGGTTGATTTTTCTTATTTAACATTCTTCCATATACAAATTGGTTGAAAGATATAACTTTTTGAAGATTTTATGTTAATTAAACTTGGGCCATATGAATTGATATTACATATGGCTTCTTATTAGTCAATGTCAATGAAAAAAATGGTTTATGTGAAACCAAAATGGCTTGATAAGTTGAAATGGTCCCACCTAAAGAACATAAATATGTTACATCTCATGGAGTAATGAATGTTACTTTGCGAGCCACATAACTGAAATAGATTCTCATCACAGCTAGTTATCCACATGCAACAAGGAACCATATTACAAAAATATAGTTAGAAATATTTACAGGAATGTGGTGTAATATTATAATAGGGTTACCAAATGGTTTACAAAATATTTCAAGATTTTAAAATCCTCAGATAATGTAAAATTGTTCTGATCTGAGCAGATAAAGTGGTTTCACTTTGAGATTTATCTAATTTTATTTTATTTTGGTTCTAAGGTTATTTACATTTATACCGGTTAGGTTGTGTTGGTGGAAACTAGTTTTAGAACCCATGTTTTCTACTACAATATTTTTGCAAGAGAATAAATTTTGGAAAAAGGCCTAGAAATATTTTCTAGCCACCCATTCTCTTCTCGATGGATTGAAAACATGTCTTTAGCATGTTTAGAAAAATGTCCCTTTAGTAACTATTTCTTTTCCAAAGGGTTATTGTACATTTCTTTAGGCACATGAAAATAAATGTGAAGTATAAAAATCAACAAACACAATAATAATGCGACAAAATTTGTGGATGTATGTTCTTACTTGAGTGTTTGAATGTATTTTACAAACCCTAATTTTTATGTGATGACGTTCTTATCTATTTCTTTATTCCAAACAAGGACAATTAATTTTTGGTTTAGAATGTTGTTGCAGCCTCTCTGATCAGCATAATAATACAAAAAAGTGGATTGTCCCACAATTAGTTTAATATTTGTCCCAGATATTGCAAAATAACTACAAAAAGGTGATATTATCCTTTGCAATGGATGTCTAAAATGTTTTCCTTGTGTAAAGCATGAAAAGACACCTCAAAAAAGACCAAATTTACAAAAAATGAGAAGAGATGAAGTTAATTAAAGGCATTCCTACTCACCATTTTCTTCAACAGCTGAACAAACAAACATTTTTATTTTGAAGGTGGCTAACTCAGGGAATCTAGCTAATTTGAGACTTGTTGATGCATAACAAAAAACTCAGCCCCTTTAAGTTTTTAATTTGTCTCTTTTTTTGCATTAAAGTTTCCATAATAATTGCAAGCCAACTTCTATGATTTTTCCTGAGCATGAATTGTTTGTACTGCAATGAAAATAAAGGTCTTGTTATTTGCAAAAGGAGCCTTTTCTCTTTGAATAATACAACTCATGTGAGTGATCTCATCGAAGGAACATCTCCCTCAGTGGTCATGGCTTGTTATACATTCCAATCTCTAAGGAAAGCTACCATGAATCCCCTAATTCAAGTATTCTTCTATGGTATCCTCTGTGAACCACACTTCCACTGTCAATTTGAACCTAGAGAACACAGAGGAACAATTTCAACATTGACATAGCTACTCATGTTTTCAACTAGCAACACGTTGAAATGCCTCCCAGAATTCATTGAACACAGACTTGGGAGAAATGTTTCGAGGATTACCACCTCTGAGGATACACTTGAATTGAGGTGTCTTCCAGGTACATGAAAACCACTCAAAATCCAACCACCTATACCCATGATAGGCTCCATTATCCAACCTTTGCTTTGGGCTATAATAAAACTAAATTGATATACTTGCTCCTCCATAAAGTTTGAATTGTGTGATGGTGTAGAGGTTCTAATGCCATTCAAACTCTAGCCCTTTGTCTTAAATTTAATGTGCCACATGGTTTGGTTATATGGGAATTTGTATGTTTGGATTAATCATTAATTTTTTCATTAGGGACCCAGGGAGAAGGATACCCCCATTTATCCTCAATGTTCCACAAGTCAAGCATGGGTCATCATTGGCCAAACACATGGCTTGATGATTCCTTTCACTAAGACATGGAAAAGCTTATGGATTCAAATTAGTTGGCCTCTTCCTAGATTCAACAAGTAAGCCTTTCTAGACTGACATTAGACAAAGAAGGGTAGTGAATGAGTCTAATGATTATTTTTTAATATCCAATATCAATTAACTCTCTTATCTTCCTTGGGTCAAGAACCTTTAGCCCTTAATATAAAGAAAATACCTCTACCTGATTACTGATTTCCTTATCTAGTCCCCATTAAAAATAAACGTTTGAAAATGGTCCTCCCTACACCTACCACCCTAGGATTTCCTTTTGAGGCCCCATCCAAAAACATACAAAATTTTAGATGAGAGAGCGATGAACCTGGCAACACCTCCTCCTCCACCTCTAGATGAATTTTCCAATTCAACCATTATATAGGTTTTGAGTTGATGATTCTAGGTTGAGAGGCACCCCCAAAAAAAGCATCTTGTATCTTACTTTTGTATTGCTCCAATAGAAACACATTACCTTTCACTCCATTAACTTTCATTGATTCAATTAAGAGACTGCAAGCTTTGTCAAGTGTTGCCGTAGGAAATATGTGACTTTGTTGGAAAATAACTATGTTCCTCCAAGCTAAATTTTCTGACATACAAATTTAGGCATTGCCAATTAGGCTCTTTAAGAATGGACTGATTTTGAAATGTTTTGGCATAATTTTTTAGGCTAGGAGGTGAATATTTCATTCAATGTGTTAGGGGAAACGATTTTCTCAAAAAGGTGCTTAGTTTCCTTGAAAGCAATCTTTCAAACTTGTTTTGAGAAGGGACAATCTAAGAATTTTTTTTGTGGATTCACAACCTATGAAGCATGGAAAATACATCATGAAGACCTTTGGATCCCATGGTTTTGTATATTCTCTATTGTTATTAATATCCTTTGAACCATATTTCAATATAAAGTTTTATTGTGAACCACCCATTTCTCCTCCAAATGTGTTAATTTATTTATAAATTATTTGAACAAGAAGGCAAAGGGAAATTTATGAGTTGGGATTTATATCTCAATTGAATATTCAAAGCCAATGAGTCTCTAACCCTTACCATATAGAGATGTTTTATTCACAAGAGAAACCTTGGAGGTGACCCAAAAGGGTCGAAGTGGATGCAAAAATGACTTCCAATGCTCATGTCACTTTGATCTTTTCAGTAATGATCTAGCATAGTGAGTTCTTGCATATGCTTAAAGGGAAGCTTCCCCATGATATCATCATCCCATATATTAACCAATTTTCCATTTCTATGAGTTTGAGAGATTTGAGAGGGATGATGACATCATGGGAAGCTTCCCCTCGATGTCATCATCCCATATATTAATCATAATGCCATTTGAATGAATTCCAGTGATTTGAGAATAGATTAGAAGAGTAATTGTTTCATAGAGTTTCTAGTTTAGAGATCCATTCCTACTGTCCAAGGGTTGATCTAAGCATTTTTTCTTGCTTCCATGGAGGTTTAACAATTCCTTTTTCTAAAAGAAAAAATATTAATGCATATTCCTAAGGTTCTCAAAGCAATATTCACTAATCACAGATCTTTGTTTGCTAGATCAGTAGCAATATTCTATTTGATTAAATGGAACTTATTTGTAATATTTTGCACCTTGCCACAAAAGCTATTGAATTTATTTTTCTACTTGCTCCATTATGCCAAACGATGCAAATATAGCTGAACATTGGAAGAACTGGGAAAGCTCTGAGCAAACTACCCTACTCGTGAAGTTTAATTAATGAGACTCCCATTGTTGGATTTTGCCTATTTTTCCCATTTATTTAGGTTGTTTATACAGAGAAGACCACCAGACACTTAAAGGAGGACTATGATGACTAAGAAAGGAAATTCAAGTATTTTGGAAATAATTTGAAGTTGACCAGAATTTGTGATTCATTACTTCCTCATAAACATTTTGACTTTCCTGTATATAATAGAAATACATTATGTTAATATAATTGTCTTACCCAATCTTTTGTATCACCCTTTTGTCAGCCAGTTCATTAATTTGCAATTCCCTATATTGGCTGCCTACCACAACTATTAGTCTTCGTTGTATATCATTTTAATTTGGTGATCATTGAAGATAAATTTTTAAATTGTCCATCATAGTTCTGGTTACGTATAGAGATAATAATCAGTTGTCTAATGTCTTTGACACAATTTCATATATAAATATTTCCCACATATAGAAAATCCTAATCTCATTTGCTTGCCTGTTTATGGGCATTTTGATTTTTGAGAACCATTTTTTAGTTTTTCCACTTTCAGATTTTTTGTGTTTCTCCTTTTTAAGTATATTAACCTTTATCTTTTCCACCAACTATTTCAAATAGGTATTCATGTGGTAATGTAAATGAAATCATTTTAATTATATTTCAAGCAATTTATATTCTTAAAAGCATTGTTGCGCAAATTGCTATTTAAGAAATGAAATAATTGACTGATTTTGATTAGTTTTTCCACTCTCAGAATTTTTTATATTTCTCCTTTTCAAGTATACTAACCTTTTTGTTTTCCATAAACTATTTAAAATACGTATATCTTTGGTGATGTAACTAAAATCAATTTAATTACATTCCAACCAAATTCCATTTGTATAAGAATTGCTGCACAAATTGTTATTTTTAAAATAATTTAAAAATTCATTGATTCTGATTTTAGTTATGTCTCTCCAAGTTCTAGCGAAAGTTATTCGTGATACATTTTGTCAATATTTTTGCATAGACATGGATTTCACTTGTGATTGAGTCCATATACTGATATTATTTTTGTTGTGTATGACTCATGGAATTTGTAGAGATGGTTTATCAATTTGATGGGTGCATGGAGTGGGTTGCATTAAATTCAGTTGAACATAGTTTAAAATACCTATTTGTTCATAAATTCTGAGGCCTTATTGTCTACCTATGTTTATTTTGTCTATTAAAAATATTGTGTTGTTATCTATCATTGTGTTAATTCAACAATTATTGAAGAAAAAGTTTTGCAATTTCCCATCAAGAGTTTCACTCATGTACAAAAGCAATAATATGTTGTCTAAGATATTCAAGTCCTCCATTCAATTACATATATAATTTTTTCCTATATTTAGAAAATACTAACATTTGTTGTTTACCTATTTATTGCAATTTTGAGAAGTTATTTTGATAATTGTTCTCTTTTGGAAAAATTTGTATTTCTGTGTTCCCATTATGAGCTCTGTTTTTTACTTAAACTATTTCAAATAGGTATATCTTCATTAAAGTGTACTGAGATCATGTTAATTATATTTCAATGAGATCCAATCCTTAGAGGCACTTTTTGTTGTTGCATAAGTCATTGTCTTGAAATCAATTTAAAAACTCTCGTTGATTTTGATTCTTATACACTAGTGCAATTTGAATGGACTAGACCACAATAATAATTCTATCCCAAAACCAAATCCCAATCCTTAGTGGACCCTAGACCATGAATATTGAATCATTCCATGCCCATGGACTATAGATAGAAGTAACCCATCCTCAAGTAAGAAAGGAGTTTCCTTATACTTTGGAATGGCTTTAGGTTCAAGTATGACCTTACAATACAACATTCCAAATCCTTACCAATGCCAATGCTGCTGAAAATTGTTCCCAACGATCACCATCCTTACTAATGAATCCTGAAGTAAGTGTCTTTGAAATGATAGAAGGTTTGAACTTCAATATTTTGGGGTTCTCTAGATTTTATAGCTTTCAAGTTCTAGCCAAAGTCGACCTTTGTAACTTATAGACAAAAGTTATTAGTGATGTCCATGTATTTAAAAGTGTTTTCAGGATAAGATGAATATTTTAAGAACTTGGCAAAGCTTACAGCTTTGTGCAACTAATTGGATTCCACTTGAGTAAAACCCTATCGCTCTTGGTGTGGATAACCCTTGGAAATAACATTTTTTCTTTTATATTTATATCTTGATGTGAGGATGTTGGGGCATTTTAGGAACATACCTAGCTTGTCTTAGGTATGGCCTTATGGTGATGGAGGTTTCTGAGATGTCTCGTGAATGATCAATTAATGTCCAATGCATCCTAAGTTTGTTTGGGTGTCCCTAATAATCAAAGTCTTAACCAGAACAAACTTTGTACCTCTAATATATTTCATTATTTTCATCAAATCTATAAATCTTGCAAAGGTTGACAAATTTCTTGTCAATAATATTTAAATGAAATGTTAATCAATCTCCTTGTTTATTTCCAAATGGAGTAATTATTACAATATTTAGCTTGATTCAAAAGTATAATAGTTTTTTTTTGTTATTTTTATCATCCTCCAATGGTTTGCTACTTGTAAGTTGCAACGATGTTATGAGACATTAAGAATTTATTGTGCAATAGGCCTTTCATTATGCATTCATGAATAAAGTTTGAAAATATATCAATTGAAGCATTAGTTACTAAAATGGCTAATTAGCTACTTCAAGCACTTCAATGCGTCATAGACTCTCAACGTGTTTGGGTTGAATATTCTTTAAAGATGCAGTAAGCACGAGCTCAGAATAGACGACAGTAAGCACAAGCTCAAAATAGATGACTAACTCTTGACAATCTTGAGGTATGCTTTAATCTATTGGATTCTATTTATAATTATTGAACCTACTATGTTTACAACACTTACTTCCTTTGTTTGGATATTACAAGATTCATGGGACAAAGGAATTCCTCACATCAATACTCTCTTTAAAAAAGATAATAAGGCATTGGCTTATGTCAAAGGTTGGAGGGTACAAACAAACTTGAAACAATATCAGGTGTTGAAACAAAATCCATTTTTGTTGACTCATCAATGACATGATGAGAAGCCGTGAAATATAAATAATTATTGAACAAATGTTATTCAATCACTTGGTGTAGTGGAAGGAATTTTGGATCCAATAGAGAACATGTCTAGTGATACTCTTAAATCCACAATCATTTATGAGACACACACCTACATATTGGTGCTCAAGTTTTTAGAGTTGGTGAATTCGCCTGCAATGCCTTGGCAACACTATGATAATGTTTTGAGGTGATGGAACAATATTTCATGCGTAAATTGTAGTCCAATCAATATTAAGTTGGAAAACCATATTGTAATATTTTTAATTTCATATCATATAATTTATGTGGTTGAAAGTATTTATTATTGTAATTGATATTATTTAGTATTGTAATTGACATATGTAACTTTGCATTTTCATATTAGATGAACATGCATATTGTATGACATTTTTTTAATTTAGTCACAAAACCATACTAATTAATTTATGTTGATTAATAATAAAGATATAGAATTAATCTAAAACTGTTAAATTAGTAATTTATATTGATTAATGAGGAACACAAATAAAATGAATATACAATGACTAAATTAGTAGTTTATAATGATTGTTAATGAAAGTAAATGAAATGAATATAAACTAGTAAATCAATCGTTTATATAATGAACATGAAATTACAAAAAAAAGACAAATGGTGTGTAAATGATAAATTTGTTATTACGAATGATGATTAAATTTTGCATATATACGACTAGTAGTAGCTAATTTACAGTATCTTATAACATGACCAAAATTTAGTCATATTTCTTTAGTAGCTAAAATTTGTTGATATATGACTATGAGTAGCTAATTTGTAGTATCGTATAACGCAACCAACATTTTGGTCATATTTATGTCATCATTAATTGGTTTTTTCGGGTGATCATATAGAAGTATATTTTGTCATGTATTTGGTCATTAATTATGACAATTAATGACTAGATCAATGACTACATTAATGACCAAATTTGTGACTAAATATAATACTAGATGATAAAATTGAGACAACTAATTAATGAATAAGCTAAAAATGACTAAAAGTTGGTCACGCTATAAGATACTGTAAATTAGCCACTATTGGTCACCAATTCAAAAATGGTCATTTATATGCAAAATTTAGTCATTTTTTTAGTAATTAATTAGCCATATTATGCTAGTATCATTTGCAACGTATTGGTAGCACAATGATAATGTTTTGAAGTGTTGAAACAACATTTCATATGTAAATTGTAGTCTAACTGTTATTTTATTTTATTTTCTAAGTTATGCTAATTCTATTAAGGTAAAAATAAAAAGTATCATACACTGAGGTGAAAGCCTGTACTTAGCTATGCCGGAGGAAAGGCATCAACCAGCAAAAAAATTAGATTTGAACTACCCAGAAGGGAAACCAGTTCTTAACCGAACTGTCTCAAAAAATATCTTGCTGCCCATGCAGGGGAAACCAAAAAATTATCCAGTTTTATGTCATTGTAACTGAGGAGACTAGGAAAAAGTAAGCCCAACTGAAGAGCCTAAAACTTTAAGTTTTCCCCAAAAAATCCCATTGAAAATAGAAGCTAAAAGCCAGAGTCCCAATGAACCTGAGAGACGTGGTATGTTGAATGGTAGTCTACTAGACAGATGCGTGGCATGTTGAGTGGCAGCAAGGTGGCAGACCAGGAGATGAACACACGGCATCGAGGTGGCAGCTAGTGACGTGGTGGCGATGGAGGGTGCTCCTCCACAATGAAGCATCTATACTCGTCCATGTCGTCACTTTCCAGCGGCGACGTCTCTGTGTCGCCAGCCTCCAACTCTAGTTGTTCTTCCATGATGATGCAACAGTATTTGTCTATGACCCAGTTCATCTGCGAAGCCGCTTGCACTTCCTTCCTTGTGCATCTGGTCTACTATTCCTGGCTCCCCTCCTCTGCACCCTGAAGACTTCTCTGAGCCAGTTTTGTTTTGGCCTTGGTTTGGCTGCTCCATGCTATAGTGCATCTGCCACCAGCAATGTTTGAGAGCCCCATTGCTATAGTGCGGCCATCTCCCGCTGCTCCTTGTTCCTGAGTTTCCATGCATTGACCTCCAACCTCGAAGTCTTGTGCTTCAGAATTTTGGTTTTCCTCATGAGAGCTTCTGGTGATGGTGTCAATGATGAGGGGTTGGTTTAGGGCGGAGCGGAAGTTGAATTAGACATTCTAGGAATGCAGCTAGGGAGCTGGTGGAGTGCTTTTAGGAGATGAGCCGGAAGTGGAGGGGAAGCTGCTGGGATGCGTAGCAGAGGCCGCCGAGTGGAAGCGACCTCTTCCACTACGCATATTTGGGTAGTGACCAATATTCATCTTAGCTAGAGAGGAAGTGGTCTCCGAAGCCGAAGAGCATTGGGAGCGACTGAGGCTCCTTCGATTCCCACCCCTACGGCTACACATCCTATGGAACACCATGTTGTCTGCAATTGGAGGCGAGTTTCGATCAGAATTGGGCACAATGGGATGTAGCGTCATAGTGGAGCTAATAGGAAATTCAGCAGAGGGATGAGCAACCAGGGCCAAAGGGATGAGAAATTGAAAATTCAGCCTATGGGTGAAGTGAATGCCCAAGCCAAAATCGATGCAACAATAAAGATTACAACATCTCCCAACGGTAGTGCGGAAGCTGGGTGTCGCCACTGCATGAGGGTAGAGGCATTGTAGGGGCCGAGGTTGCAAGGGAGGAATGGTAGGAGCAGAGGTGGTATTTTCCCAAGAGTTCATCGTTACGTTGAGCCGAGGTTGATGGCGGTTAACAGAGTGATGGCAGTGCTCACTTGAGGTGTAAATATGGCGATGTTTAATGCCATTTTTGGACCATTGTTCCACCCTGCAAGAGGCCATGTGATCTCGCCACACGCCAACCTAGTTGGCAACCACCTCATCGTCCTCCGTTGTCACTCACATCCAGGATAGTCTAATCATTATTAAGTTGGAAACTCATATTGTAATACTTGATATTTCATATAATATAATTTAAGCGGTTGAAATTATTTACATTTATATTAGACATTATTTATTATTGTAATTCATATATCTAACTTTGTGTTTTCAAATTAGATGAAGATACATATTATATGACATTTTTTGATTTAGTTGCAAAATCATACTAATTAATTTATGTTGATTAATAATGGACACATAAAATCAATCTAAAAATACTAAATTGGTAATTCATATTTATAAATGATGAAAACAAATAAAATGAATATACAATGACTAAATTATTCATTTATAATGATTATTAATGAAAGTAAATGAAATAAATACGGAGTACTAAGTTAATCATTTATATAATGAATATGGAACTAAGAAAAAAGATAAATGACTATTTTAAATTATAAATTTGTTATTACAAAGACGACTAAATGTGTCATATATGCAACTATTAATAACTATTTTATAGTATCTTATAGCATGACTGAAATTTTGTCATATTTCTTTGATCATTGATTGGTTTGAAACAATCACTAAAATTTGCATATATAAAACTAGTAGTAGCTAATTTATAGTATCTTATAACGTGACCAACATTTTGGTCATATTTCTTTGGTTATTAATTGGTTTCCTCAGGTAACGATGTAGTAATATATTTTGTTGTGTATTTGATCATTAATTGTGGCAATTGAAGATTAAATCAATGACTAAATTAATGATCAAATTTATGGCTCAATATACTAATAGATGATAAAATTGTGACAACCAATTAATGACTAAGCTAAATACGAGTCAAATTTGTTCGTGTTATAAGATATTATAAATTAGCCATTATTGGTCACCGAATGAAAAATTGTCGTTTATATGGAGATTTTAGTCATTTCTTGAGTATCTAATTAGCCTTTTTGTACTATTGTTAGAGCAATCGTTAATGAGACATGTCATACATGCGATAACAAAAGTATGCAATAACAAAAAATAATCATTCAAATAGTAATATTCCGAACTAAAATGATTTTCTTGAATTATATGTATATATTACTAGAAAAATTCATTTATTACTATCAATTTTGTTATATTTAGTTTTCATATATAAATATAAAACTAGTTTATTATTGCTTTCAGGAAGATTATGAAAATCCCAATTGATTAAAAAGCTGAAATGTGCAACATGCTAGTAGGAATGTCCAAAAAAAGAGTACAAGGATATGGTCAAAGAAATGGACATAATTACATCCCAGGAGGAGCCATATCAACAACAACGTGCTTCAAATATATGTAATCATGATTGAATTTGTTCATATAAAACAAATAATTTAGCATTAAATATTATTTTTTAAGTATTTTCTTGCAGAAAATAAAACAAAATGGAACTCATTCAACACATAAAACAAGACAATAATCATCCTTGAATGTCTTCAAATAGGTGCTAACATAAAAATAAGAGTCATCAAAACAATTGATTGACATTGGGTTAAATAAGGGATGTGAGTATATGTTGGCGTCTCAAAAATTAATTGTGGAATTTGTAAGTATCTATGTTGTTTTACTTCTATGAGTTTTTATAGAACATAAAACCATTTATATTAAATTAATGATTTATAATGAGTTTTAAAACATGCACGAAACAAAATGTGGAACTATGCTCGCAGAATACTTGTTGCAACAAGGCATGAGACGTGGTTTTGAAACCATGTGCGCAATTTATGAGTCACTTCGTGTTATGGTACATTGTTATTCGATTTACATTAATGTATATTATTTATTTCAATTTTTATTATTCTCAACAATTTAGACACACTCATTACACTTTTTTTTTTGGAGATGGAACTTGAAGATGACGAAAAAAATCGATGCAATAAACAAAACATTCCTACAAATAACCCAAGTCATGGAAGTAGATCAAACGTTGACAATAGTTCTAACGATGAATGATGATCTATTTGGATATAAATTCAACCTGTTGTATTTTATTAAATAATTTTCTGTGAAAATTAGACATTTTGTTTAATGTAATGGACATAGTGTCTGAATTGAAAGACAAGGGGTTACCAATAACAACCCGATTTTGTATGGAAAAGAGCCTCTTATTGATATATAATAAAACAAAATTTAATGTGTTCTATTGTGTTATTAAATGTCACTATGAAATGTTACACCATTGATTAAATATATGGATGATTAAATATTATAATGAAGAGATGTGAAATTTGATAATATAACAAATTAATCTAAACATCGTATAGAAATGCACTAATCAAATTTTAATTTATATGAATGTTGTTATAAGATATATATCGATTTTTTGATAAATAATAGATTTTAAAATTTACAATAATTGCATTATCACAAGTCAACGTTTCCAAAAAAGAGAAAATCTCAACAAAAATTTGGCGAGTCCATAACATAAAAATGCAGTGATGCATTATGTTATGTAAAAAACACGTTGACAACATGTGTTTTCATGACCGGTGCCTTTCGAGAAAATGACAACACCGAGCTGTTTATTTCTTCAAGCAATGGTATTGTTTGAAATTAGCGCCCTAGTGCATTGTAATTATTAACGCACCAGTCCTTTCATAGAACTAATATCCCAGTCCTACAAGATATTATTTCCAACCGCAGTGCATTATGAAAACTAACAACACTGGTGCTTTTATATAACTAATGCATCGAGGCATTTATACAGATGATACACATCAGTACTGCAAGTTTAAATAAAATCACCAACATAACATTTTTTTTTCATGCACTGGTGTTGTTATTTATAAGAACATCTCAGATGATTTTTAATCTTTTAGCCCCTGTGCGGTATATATTACACACTCGTGTTCTTTTCATTGAATTCGTTGGTGCTTTTAGTTATATATGTAGGCCAATTCATTTATATATGTAGTGCACCAGTGTTACTTGTTCCATTAA
This sequence comes from Pinus taeda, assembly GCA_000404065.3. Classification (NCBI taxonomy): domain Eukaryota; kingdom Viridiplantae; phylum Streptophyta; class Pinopsida; order Pinales; family Pinaceae; genus Pinus; species Pinus taeda. Next base: position 159,877 of record APFE030631974.1, on the reverse strand, counting down.
GCGCACCGCAAAAAAACATTGGCTAAAACCTCTGACAACTCAGATTTTTTCATTTATGATGAAGTTTCATTAAAATATCCACTAAAATATCCGCTATCACAAACAGATGTTTTAGGGGGTGTTTTTCTGATAATGTTTATCAATTTTATAACACTAAAAAACTATGTTATAACCTCTGATAGAAGGTATTTTTCTTGTAGTGTATGGGTCCATTGGTTACCTTGTTTTTATTGCGATAAATTTTATGACTAGTAAGCATTAATTAATTAGTTATTCAATGCCAAGTCTGATTCCAAAGTTTTTGCATTTTCCTAAACATCACCGCCTTGAAATTTTCGTAAACATTTTGTAACACACATGTCCTTTCTCATGTGATTTTTCATATAACGCTAATGTTAAACATCATAAATTTGAGTACAATATGTGATATTAAATTTGATAAATGAAAATTGATATTGTATATTGTCTATGAAGTGTTTGTGCGACATTTTATATTAGCTTTGAACTTTTCCACACTTAGTCTTCACATTCAAACAAATCCTTTTGTGCAAGGTGAGAATATCCACACAATGAAAGAAACTTGAAATATTCCTTTTCCTAACTTCAAAAGCATCAACACGATATGGTATGGTTACATGTTCTTTGCATAGGCTCGGGCAATGAGGGAGCGGGGGAGGAGGGGGGATGCAGAAAACCTTCATAGAATTGACTATTGATATTCAGAAATATGAAGATATTCATTGTTTATAATTAAAAAATTAGCAATAATATAAAATGGGTCGATCACTTGGCTCGATATTAATGTGAACAACAAATATGAATTATTTAATACTAAAATGTTAGCAATAAAATCCTTTAGTGTAGAGTGTGAAGATCCACTCAATGAATGCTTGAAATATTTCTCTGCACAATCAAATTTCTCCGCAGTTTCGCACATGTGCCTAATTTCTTAAGGATAACCATAAATAAATCTTCTACTCAATGACTTGAAAATTGTTGTAGTTTTGTATAGAATTTTGACTACAGTCATGAAAGCCTTTACTCAATTGACTACTGATCACTAAAATATTACCAATGATATCGTATGGGTACACACATTCGCATATATGCATAATATAAAAAAGATAACCGTAAAAAAGAATATATTAAAAAATATGAGGATATACATTATTTATAATTAAAATATTATCAATAATATATGCATAAACAGTGTTATTATGAACAACAAATACGGATCAGGTTTTAATACTAAAATACTAGAAATGGAAGTCTTCAGTGCGAAGTTGAGAGATCAGCACAATGAAAGCTTGCCAGTGTAATCCACACAATGAACTTTCTCTGCACTTCCTTACATCTACCTAATTTCATAAACATAACCATAAACAAAGCTTCTGCTCATTAAAATGTGGTTTTGTACAGAAATTTTTCCGCACTCTGCATAACCATTATGCAATTAACTACTAATATCTATAAAAGAGCGAAATCTCTAAAGGCCTCTTCGACCAAAACATAATATGGAGATACATATTATTTATAACTAAAATATTAGCAATAATATTATTAATAAAAGGCCTTAGTGCCAGGTGAAAATATCTGCAGAAAGAAAGCTTTCTCCGCACAATGGACTTCTTGTGCACCTTTGCACAAGAGCCTAAACACAGAGATATTCAGAAATACAAACATAAGAATTATTTACAATTAGAATATTACCAATAATATCATTTCTCTTTTTTACTGAAGCAAGAGTCATACCTTTTTTTCATTATAAACAAAGACACAAGTTACATATATAACAACTACCTAAGGAGGCCTGTGGGTTAAACATTAACCATCCACTCATGTCTTGGGAACAAACCAAGGGCCCATTAACTACCAGAAAAACCACACCAAATCCACAACCCACCGAACTGATTGGAAAGAACCAACTATAGACAATCCTGTTGGGTCAGAGAAGGGTATATACTTTGATTCTGAAAATGGACCCGATGAAAAAATATACAGCAAATTGAATTGATTTCAGGTACACAATGTAGAATAAACATCGCACATATGGTCTGCCCGAAATCTTTACGAGTCGTCCTTCCTCCCCAACATGCCCAGAATATAATCATAAATCTTGACCCAAAAATTCGGTGCTCTGCCATTACAACCCGCTCTAAGAAGCCTGCAAGATCTTCCACCCAACAAACCCCTGATGAGATTCTTTGATTGGAGCCTTCTATTCTGACACTTAAACCAACAGTCCTGGAGGATATCGCACATCAAAGCCGACCTAGGTTTAACGTGTCACTCCTCAAACCTGCCCAACCAATCCAGACCATTGAACCAACTACAGGATCCAACGGTTGACCATAATATCGCGTCGCCCGAGTTAACCAGACATTAATGTACGAGAAAGGGTAGTTTTCAAATCCTCCCTCTTCCACTTGTGGGAAAATGTATGGAATCGCTGCAAATTCTCTAAAACAACTTTCCCTTTCAAAGTTGTGTGAACATCCAAAAACCACCAAGGAAGCGGTTTTTCTCTCCATGACCCAAAAAAACAACGGTTCTGGTTGTCAATGAAATGGGGATCCATTCCAAGTATGCTCGTCTTTCTAGCCTGTACATGCATTCCCTGAAGAACAATGCTAACTATCTCACTACAAATCAGGTATCTATCACTCAGCAGTGATCGTCCGTCCCTCAAGGACCTGTAAGATTGAAGCTGATAACACATGCGAAGGCCAAGAAATTAAGAGCTTGCCTCCAAGGCTCTATGTCTGAACACTCTAATATCTTCCTTCTCTTGTTCACTACAAAGAGTTTTTAAACTACTTTGTCTCAACTCCTACCATCCCATCAAAACATTGACTTTTGTATTGTTGACCCCTGATTGGCTAACAGATCTACTAGCTTGTTGGCCTTTCTACGAACATGCTAGAAGCTGATAATGTGCAAGTTTTGTAGGTGATCCTGAATTCTCTGGAAAACCTTGATTAATTTCTAGTGTTTGGAGACTTTCTCCGACATTGATCCACTATTAATTCTTTTCAATGAGTTAATAACTAGCTCTGGATCGGCTTCAACTATCACATTGCAACAATTATCCTGACTTAGAAAATCCAGGCATTGCTCCAAAGCCATAAGTTCAGCCATGTTATTAGTAGTTGTACCTAGGTGACAATGGAAAATGGAGATGATACTTCCTTTGGCATCTTTGAGTACTCCCCCATACCCAGCCGTTCCCAGATTTCCTTTAGCCGCTCCATCAATGTTGAATTTTAGATATCCTTCTGGGGGAGGATGCCAAAAATCCAGCTCCCTATCCCCAACTGTAACCTTTCTATTAAGACCTTGAGGAGTTAGTTCCTGCAGCCCTAGCTGTCTTATAATTTTCCTTTCCATATCTAAGGGAGGATTATTATGGTGGTTACATACAGTGGAGCCCACTGTCTCCTTAAGTTGTTTCAAAATCGTCTCGAATAGGAGATATGGGGGATTTTTTTCCTCCTTGAATATTCTTTTGTTCCTCTCCTTCCAAACATTCCATATAATAAATCTTGGTGTAAGGGTCCATGATGAGTTGAGAATTTCATGATCTGGGAAATTTCGCCTCCAACTAATAAGGGTATTGAAAATGCTTCCTCTGTCCCTGTCAAATTGTTGAAATATTTTAGCAAATATGTCCCATGACTAGGAGGTGAAATAGTAGTTGTTAAGAAGATGTTCCATCATTTCTTCTTGCTCTCCACAGAGAAGGTAGGTAGAAGGCCCCAGAACACCTCTCTTCCTAATATTGTCCCAAGTCAGGATTTTCCTATGGTAAACCGACCACATGAAAAGTTTGATTTTCATCCACCCCTGGTGCGTCCAAAGTTTCTACCAGATTTTATCCAAAACCTGGGGATTCAACTCTAGGAGAATTCCTTTGGCTTCTTTGAGATTAAATGTGCCCTCTTTATTATTGCCCCATCTTAGTTGGTCTTTCCCTTCAGTAACTAATATCATCCTTTGTTCCACCATTTTCCTTAGCTCCTCTGCTTTATTTTTCAAGTGGATATTATTTCTTCAATCAACATTCTTCCAGATTCTCCATTTCCCCATCGGCTGAGTGTTATCCCAGAAGTCCATTACTTTAATTAAGCCCTGTGAATCTGTCTCATGTTTAAGATTGAGGAAGTTCTCTTTTAACAGTATTGGCTCCTATTGCCACTTAACTTCCCAAAAGAGAGCTTGATTCCCTTCTCTGATTTCCTAGAAACTATTGTCTTGAATTAATCTTCTATTTTCCCAGGCTTTGTTCCAGATGTATGAGCCCTTAATGTTTCGTGACATTCTTATGAGATCATTAGTTTGCCAGGATATAGCATATTTTTGTTTCGAGATATTTGCCCATTGAGTCTTTGGATTTTGAATCTAGTGCCACCATAGTTTGGCCCCTAAAGCCTTGCTGAGTATTTCCTGATCATCCAAGCCAAGCCCTCTATGGCCTTTGGGTCTACAATTTTTCTCCCAAGACACTAAGGCCCATTTCTTCTTCTTCTCCTCCTTTCCCGAAAGGAAGTTTCTTTGTATATTTTGGAGATTCTGAAGGACTCCTTTCAGATCTGGGAAGGAAGATAACATGAAAATAGGGATGGCTTGCAGAACAGCTTTAGTGAGAACCAACGTGCTTGCAAGATTTAAATATCTGAAGGTCCATTTGCTGACTTTATCGTGCAACTTATTCATCAAGGGTTCTCAAATTCTTTTGAGCATTGGTTTATCCATTTGAGGGATTCCGAAATATTTTGAGGGAAGGGAATCCCTTTGAAAACCAAGAAATCTAGAAATATTCCTTTGGATTGCCAAATTGGTATTAAAGAAAAAGATTTTGATTTAGAGAGGTTAACTTCCATACCTGTGGCCATGGCAAAAACGTTCAGAATTTGTTTATAATTTGTAGATTCTTTGATAGTGGGGATTCCTTGAAGCATTGTGTCATCTACAAATTGTTGATGGGTAAGAGCTTGATCATTCTCAGAAATTAGAAGGCCTTCAATCTTGCCTGTAACTTTAGCTTGCTTGATGGACCTACCAAGTCCTTCCATCATAAGAATGAAAAGAAAAGGAGAGAGTGGGTCTCCCTTTCTAAGGCCTTTGGAAGGATTGAAAATCTTAGAGGGAGAGCCATTCACAAAAATAGAGAAGTTGGAGGAGGTGACTAAGGCCATCACCCACCTGACCCAATTATGATCAAAACCAAAAGCACTAAGTACCCTTTTCATATAGGTCTAGTTTACTTTTTCATACATTTTGGCTATATCTAATGAGTGAACTACCTCATGAGCTTGAATGATGTTATCTAAAATTTGGCTCCCTTCCACATAGCCTGATTGTTCCCCTTAAACTAGGCTAGGAAGAAAAGGCTTAAGTCTATTTGCCACTACTTTGGATATAATTTTATAAACCACATTTCAAAGAGCTATGGCTCTAAACTTATCCAGAGTTTGAGCATCTTCTTGCTTAGGGATGAGGGAGATAAAGGAGGTATTCAACACTTTCAAAATAGTTCTATTCACTCTAGAATCCTCCACCACATTCAAGATATCCTGTTTAACAATATTCTAGCATGCCTTAAAAAAATCCACATTAAAACCATCTGGGCCTGGTGCGTTTCCATTCTGCATTTCTTTGAGGGCATCGTCTACTTCCTTTTCAGAAACTGGCCTATTTAGATTGAAATTATCCTCTCTAGATACCATCTTTGGTATATTTCTAGTTACCTCACACATGAATTGTTCTCTGTACAAATTATTTTCCTGAGTAATACTTCGGAAGTGCTGAACTAACTCCACTTCAATATTCTCATGGGAGGTGAGGAGATCCCCTTCTTTGTTTTTGATTGAAGATATTCTATTATGCATTCTATTTACCATGGTGGACCTATGAAAAAATTTTGTATTACGCTCCCCTTCCTTTAGCCATTGGACTTTGGATTTTTGTCTCCAGAAGACTTCCTCCTGTTCTCATAGATTATCCCATTCATGCTAATATTTATCCACTTGATTACTTTTGTCTTTATCAAATCCTTCCTTGATTAGAGCCTGGTTGAGTTCCTTCATTTTCTTTTCGACTGATTTTTTCTCCACAACAATATTTTCAAATCCATTTATGTTCCAATCCTTTAGTCTGAGTTTGATATGCTTTAATCTTTTATGAAGAGGAAATATTCTTGTTCCTTGAATCTATAAATCTTTTGTCCACCAATTTTTAATAGTGTTGAAGAAATCTGGCTGGGAGAGCCATATATTTTCAAATATGAAAGCTTTGTTTTTTAGAATGTCCATACCTTTGATCTCCATTTGAACCGGCTAGTGATCTGAGCCTCCAAAAGGGAGAACTTCAACTATTACTTCCTTATTTGTTAGCATCAGATCCTCTGAGATCAAGAATCTATCTAACTTAGAGGCTACTTGAGATTTGTCGCCTCTTTTATTATTCCAAGTAAAGAGGCTAGTATTTCAGCATCTACTAGGTTCATCTTGTCTATAAAGGTTTGAAATTCCAAAGATTCTTTACTTAGGATCCTCATTCCTCCTTTCTTCTCCGAAAGAGATTTGATCATATTGAAATCCCCTCCCATGATCCAAGGTATTCCTACATGTCTGTCCCTGAGATCCCCCAGTGAGTCTAGGAGCTTGAGTTTATCATCTATTCTTTGAGGACCATAAACATTTGTGACTAAATAGTGGTGAATGTCTTCTACTAGTTGGATGAAAACAGATAGATAATTCCTGGTAGCCTTAGCATCTATCATACTTACTTTTTAATGGTTCCATAGAGTGAGGATTCCCCTTGCAGCGTCCTCTGCTTTAACTTCTAGAAACTCAAACCTACTAAACCATTTACTGTGGATTTGTCTAATTTTTTGAATGGAACTTTTCGTTTCTTGGATAAAGATAATGTCTGACATTTCTTGTTTCATTCTATTACTGAGTATTCTTTGCTTTCTTTTACTCCCTAGACCTCTTATATTCCAAGATATAAACTTCATAACTAAATATTTGTAAAGGAGTAGCTGGAAAGATGTTTTATCTTAATTGAATCCATCATTAGCTTTCCACACCCCATCAAGAGTTCATTCTGCTTTTTCTTGCCTCTTTTCTTACATGGGTTTCTTGTCGCTAGTCCTGGGATAGCTTTTATCGCCTTCACTCCTCTGTTTTCTGGCTTATCTATATTTTTTCCTTTTCCCAACGCATTATATTGTGTTTCATAAAAACAACTGCTGTATTTTATTAAGTTCTTCATTGGGTACCGAATCCACTCCTCCTGTGGTTCCCTGAAGCAAGAACCCTTCCAGATCTAGGTTTTCTTTATCAAGTATCACCTGTAACTCATGGTCTTCCCGGTCCATCTCACTCGGGGTCATATCCTAATCCATCTCGAGTTTTGTTTCACTCATCATGGTTTCTTTTTGATACTTAGTTATCTGGTTTTGGTCACGTTCATCTTCTGTTCTCTTTTCTCTAACCTTTCCTTCTGTATCTTGATCTTCCTTTGTGCTTTCTTCATCTTCCTCCAGAACTTGGAACATGTTTTGATTGCCATTAAGCCCTTCATCTTGATTGTTTTTTGGTCCTTTCTTGCTTCCTTTTCCTCAATTGACCACTTTCTGAAAGCTATCCATTTCCTTCATTGTATTTGCCTTGCTGTTATTTACTACTTTCCCGACTGGACAGTCTCTAAATAGATGTCCATGCTCATGACATCTATGGCATCTAAAAGGAATATGTTGGTAGTCTACTGTTTGCACCCATTCTTCATCAAAGACTTGCAGGATCACTTCATGTGGTAAAGCTCCTGATAGATCCATTTCCACACATATCCTAGCAAATGAAGTGTATTTCCCTCTTCTTGCGGCTTCAAAAGCTTTGACATATCGACTTAATTTATTGCCTATGGCAGTTAACGATTCATTTTGCCAGTAATCAATAGGTAAGAAATAAATTCTTACCCAAGCCGGTATCGAGGTAAAAGTCTCCCGTTCCAAGATGAAATTCATAATCCATGGCCTCATGTAGAGTCTAGTTTCCGCAAAGAAGTAGGGTCCACCTTCAAAGACTTTGTCCTTATCTTCAATATTCATGAACACCATCGTAAAGAAACCCTTTGACCCAAGATGAAGATCTATGCTCCCTTTAGGTTTCTAGTGATATTTGATCCATGTCTGTAAAGCTTTTTCAGTGGGCCATAGTCCCATGAACTTACACATAATAGCATATGTTCGCATGTGATCCCCGTGTGCCTGAAGGGCAGTGTTAGACCCCTATACTACTAGTGTAACCCCTTATTGTTATTAGTACAACCCACTTATTATATTGATGTGCCCATGCAGTGCCCATATTGTTACTATTGTGCCCCATAGAAGCCCACTATTGTTATTATTGTGCCCTTACATTATTAT
>APFE030631974.1:127262-145654 GCA_000404065.3 Pinus taeda | reverse complement strand
TATGTAATGTAAAGGAGGTTGCCCCCTCGAAGAGGCTGAATTCTAAGGCGTTGATCTATCTTTTCTATCTATTTTGAGTTGGTTTCATAACAGGTAGGGTCATTTAAAACAACTCTTGGAGTGATCTCAGCTTTGGGTTTGTAGGGTCCCTTTTGTTTCTTGTCTTTATTGCTCTATTTTTTGTCTTCTCCCTCCTTGTCCTTTGTGCCATTGATTTCCTCAGTATTTCCTCCTGTTGTCTCCTCTTCCATGGTTCATTTTCCTCCTCCTGAAGCCCCTTTAGTATTTTCTAGAGGTTTCTTACCTCTGCTAGCCACGACCTCCTTGAAGGAGGGAGATGCTCTCCCTCCTCTATGACCCTCCATGAGGAGCGTCGTCTGCAACTCGCAAAAACCCTAGACATTCGCTATCGCTGTTCAAACAACCTACCAATAATATCATTTCACATTAGCCTAAGAATCGTAAATCATGAGATCTAAATTTTATAAAGCTCTTGTGACATAATTTCAACAATTAATATGTCGATAGTTGCAATGGCCTGGTGTTGATCGTGGATTTTCTTTGGCACACATATTTCAAATGCATCTTGGTATAGTTCATAGTTCTAGGGGTTGGCAGGTGCTCATTATAAATGGCTTTTCTCATAGATATCGAAATCGATACATCGTTTTGAGGACTGTGTGTTTTCCTTGTTAGCGTAATAATTGTGCACAATATCGATGTTCAAAAACAAATAAAAAATTGCAATATCTGTATCAGATACATTGTGGTTCTTTTCGTGTGCAGAAAGCTTCATGCAAAGAGAATCAATTAAATATTAGTAGTATGCATTATTTACAATTAAAATATTGTTGATAATATAAGCATAATCACTTTTATTTTCAACAAAAAATTATGGATTATGTTTTAATACTAAAATATTAATAATGAGAGCCTTCAGTGTAGAGTGTGTATAAATTTAGAATGAAAGCTTGAAAGCTCCCCCTACACAATTAACTTTACCCACACTTCCACACATTTCTTTAATTTTAGAAACATAACTGTAAACAAAGCTTCTGGTTAATGAAATGTGGAAGTGTAGATATCTGCACAAAGAAAGTTTTGTCCATGCAATGGACTTCGTGTGCACTTTCGAAGAAGACCATAGACAAAGAGATATTTACAAATATCAAGATAAACATTATTTACAATTAAAATATTATGCATAATATCACATACGCCAATTGCTTACTAAAATATTAGCAATAAAAGCCTTTAATGTGAATGTATTTATCAATTAATAATAACTTCCAAGGTCAATCCCTCACTAAAAAACATTATTGAGTATGAAAGTAACCACAAACAATTTTTTTATGCAATGAAATGTGAAAGTGCAGAGATTAGCACAAAAAAAACTTTCTCCGTATAATGGACTTTCCGCGCACTTCTGCACAAGAGCCTAAACAAAGATATATTTGTAAATAGGAAGATAAGCCTTGTTTACAGTTGAAATATTACTAATAATATCATATATGTCAACACTTACTAAATTATTAGCAATAAAAATATATAATGTGAACATATTTATCAATTAATAACAACTTCCAATATCAATGGTTGAACACAAAATGTTAATGAGTATGAAAGTAACTATTTGCAGAAGCGACCAAAGCTTTCATTTTGCATAAAGTTTCATATAAAGAGAATGAATTAAATAGCAGTAATATGCATTATTTACAATTAAAATATTATCAATAATATAAGCAAAAACAATTTTATTGCAAACAAAAAATATGGATTATATTTTAATACTAAAACATTAGGAATGTATTCCTTTAGTGTGGAGTGCGGAGATTCACACAATGAAACCTTGAAATCTTCCTCCACACAATGAAATTTCTCCACACTTCCACATATCTACCTAATTTCATAAACATAACCATAAACAAATCTTATGTTCAATGAAATGTAGTTTTGTATAAAAATTTATCCACACTCTGCACAACATTTGCTCAATTAATAATCAGCATTTATAAAAGGCTGAGATCTCTGAAAGGCTTTTTGAGCAAAAGAAAATACAAAGATATGCATTATTTATAACTAAAATATTACCAATAATATTAGCAATAAAAGCCTTCAGTGTGAAGTGCATAGATCCACACAAAGAAAACTTTCTTCGCATAATGGATTTCTTGTGCACTTCAACACATGAGCCTAAACAAATAGATATTCGCAAATATGAAGATAAACATTATTTACAATTAAAAAATTATCAATAATATCATATATGTCAATCTTACTAAAATATTAACAATAAAAAACTTGAATGCAAATGGATTTATCAATCAATAACAACTTCCAATGTTAATGGCTAACTGAAAGACGTCATTGAATACGAAAATAACTATCTCCAAAATTTGTGAGAACTTTCACTTGCAAAAAAACTTCATGGAAAAGAAATCAACTAAATTGTGTTAGAATTAATGGAAAGCCACTTAATAAACTATCGATTTTTATAAGGGTATCAGAGCTTCAGGGTTGTCGATCATGTAAGTTGAGTGGAGAGCACGACTAAGGCGAAATCATTGCTTGGATTGGAGGGCTAAAAACATTGATCCCACTATGGAACTATGCACATTTTTTATTTTGTTAGTTGTCACATATTTCAAGTGTACAGTCGCGAAGACCTTCATGAGTAGCAGGTGCAAAATTGCACTGACCTTGCTGCGTGGAGGTTTTTGTAGGATGAGGGCACTTGGTGAGCTTATTCGCTATGCTGCGTGGGGGAGCTTTCCCATTTTTTTTTCCGTGTCATCTGTACCTGAGTTCGAGCTGCGAGTCTCGGTGGAAAGAGTTGCATTGTTCCTACGTTGAGGAGAAATGAGATTTCTTGAGTGTGGAGTAACATTAGTGGCTCGAGTTTGGTGCGGTTGCTGCATCATTTTTTAACATTTGTGGAAGCCATGATGGGGTGATGTAGGAGCATTGAGCTCAACATCATCATTGTATTTTAGTATACATAGGGGATCTTGTGTTTCAAGGAAGTTTGTTTCCTAAGTATTGAATTAATGTAATTATTTAATGTTTTGAGTGATTTTGATGAGAATAGGAATTAATTGAATATTGTGAGGCATAATTGTAAATGTTCTCGAATGTAGGAGAACATGAGAGATTTAGGATAGTTGAGTGATGAGAGAATTGAGAGTTGATTGTAAATCTTAAATTAGGAGTCATTTCATGATTTTGTGGATTTCAGAGAATCCTAAGGGATGAGAAAGAGATTTTAGGATTTTGTTGAGAAGCTTATGGATCTAAACCAGGAATTGGTTTTAGAATCCCTTTGTATAAATCTAAGCCTAAAAGACATGATCAAAGGTTAGAGAGGTTAGACAGAGAGAGAGAGCTAAATAATTAGATAGACAAAGGTGCTTGTAAGCCTATGGGCAGATACTGAACATAGGCCATTAATTAGAAGATCAGGCTGAGGAGAGACATAGAGTCTCATTATGTAACTGTTTGTTGATATATATATATATATATATCTATATCTATATCTATATCTATATATATTATATATATATATATATATATATATATATATATAATATATTATATATATATATATATGCACAGAGATTCAATTTCCATTTGTATAAGTGTGTTGTTAAGCATTAATGGCGAATGATGAGTGAGTTAGTGTATTTTGCATATTATAGTTGCAGGTGGAGTGCATAATGAAACACCCAAAGGACCAGAATCTAAAGAAAACCCAAAACCCCAGAAATGCTGAGGAAATAATGTAAAAATAAGCAAGGAGAAGAGTGGGAAGGTGAAGAGTTGATGCACCGCAACCGTTGGATCTTGGAGATCAATGGATGCGATTGGAGGAGATAAGCGGTCAGGATTAAATCACGCAGCGTAAAGTCAAAGAAGTGAATGAAGAAGACCAATGCAAGAGCTAATAGATGAGGAATTCGGAGAGACATTGCAGCCGTCAATGGTATAACATCTATGGTCATCGGGCGTTAAATAGATTGGGAGTTAACCAAAGATGGAAAGCATGTTTACAAGCAAAATCAGATTTTAGGCAGCCTCAAAACTGTAAGTGATATTGAAGGGTGAGCACCCGATTCCATTAACCATTCGACACGTAGTAACCAAGGAGAAAGAGGAAATCGCTTTATCGGGTGAGTAATCCTCGTACTAGTTGTGTGGCCGATATTTTTGTGAAGCATTGGATCAAATGAGGTGAAGATCTATGGTGCATGACCAATGATTGGTTTCATTGATCGGATGTAATGTCAACCGTCAGATTAAACAATGAAATCAATCATGGAGAATTGATATGATAAAGGTAACATTGGTAGCTGTGCAAAGGCCAAGGATTGTCGGAAAAGGTATGATTTATGTGGTTTTATGTGTTATCTATTATAAAGGGTTTATAATGGATTGAAGAACTGATAGAAGGGTTTTAATGGTTTTCCAATTATAACCCAAAGTTGTGAAGTGGGTTCGGTTATATGTGCAGCGATAGGAATTAACAAAGGTTTATGAGGACGTAAAAGGTCCCGATAGGGAAAGGATATGAAGGGTTAGACTATGGGGTTAATGAATAAATGTTTCCATATAAGTTCTAATTAATGGGGCCTTAACCATTGTTCATTTATAATGAATTCTTGACCGGAAGGTCATATTTTTTTTTCCACCGAAAAACCGTAATCTTTCGTTATATGGTGAAAAGTATATGTTGTTCAACATATGAAACTAGAGCCCATATATCTATAATATCTACAAACCATTCTTGTAAATGGTTGTGTCAAAATCAAAAGATCATCTCGTAAGATGATGTATCAAAAATAAAAAAATCATCACGTAGGATGATGCCATAATAGTGTTCTATATAAACATATTTACACCTCGCAGGGTGTTGATCATAAATAAAACAAAATATCTACATCATCATATATGTTCGATAATTCTTCAAAAATTTAGTGACCATCCACCTGATGATAGATTTGATATATATAAGGCTTGTGGTAGTAATGGTACTATGAGGTACCCCTCTGTTCTTGGATTATCCACTATCCTCTTGGCATGTGTGTGGCTTCCTTGGATAACCCGTCGGCACTGTGGTTATGCTCCCTGTAGATATGATGAACAAGAATGGAATTAAATTGAGATTTGAGATGCATTACTTCGTCCAGAATATTTAAATGTGTGTGAGCGTGACATCTAGTATTCTAATTGATCGAATTATGATAATACTTGCGTCACCATATATCTGTAAGTCTCTACATTCATGATTTAAAGCAAAATACATAAGATGACAAAGAATTATGAGTTTTGCAATGTTGTTCGTTCCTACACCTAGGCCCATCTTAGCTTTGTAAAAATGTTTTTCTGATAGATATAAAATGAACCCCCCCCCCCACATCTATGTTGTTGAGTAATTTTATCGAAAAATGCCCATGGTGAGGAGTGGTCTATGGGATTGTGGGTAGCTGGTCTGCAACAACGAGGAGGAATATATTCAGGCAATTCATGATATGATGCTATGATTTTGGCAATAATGGCTAGCCAGCAGATCATGCCATTTTCAAAGGTCAACTTGTTCCTTACCAGCCAAATTACCCACCAAATTATGAGAGGAAGACATGAGAGGTTAGTTCCTACATGTGCTCGTTCCAGGCCTCCCATGCTATTGTGATGTTGTCACCTTCCCATGTTCCCATGAAGCTAATTTCAATAGCCAAGTCATTCCATATTTGTTTTGTGGTATTGCACGAAAGGAAAATATGTTCTGTCGATTCGGAGTGCTATTTTCAAAGTATTCACAAGGTGGGGCCATGTACGGATCTGTGCATAAGCGAGTCCCCTATAGGAACCTTAGTTTGGAGAATACACCAAAAAAATATTATGGTCTGGGGTGGAGTATTTAATTGCCAAATGCGCTTCCACCAACTCTGAGTGATTTCTAGTTGTTTGTTTATAATCAAGCATAGGTAACCTTCCTTGGGGGAGTAGTATCTAGATTTGGCCTTGCTCCACATGAGCTCATATTTTCCTTCCTTGATGCGGATGTGGGATTCGCTCAATGCGCTTGTGTATTCCTCCCAGTTGTGGTGCCAGATAGGAGGCAAATTTAGTTGCGCTGCCATTTTCCATTCCTGTGTGAAAATGGATGAATTCTCATGGTCCACAATATGGGTGATTATTTTTATGTTTTGTAGATCAAGTAATTGAATGAGCTCATAAGGGAGGTAACATCTCCCCCCTCCACCGGCCCATGGGTCCATTCCAATGCGAGCCCTTGTTCCATCATTGATTCTCCAAGTAAGATGGCTGCAAATGAAGGGGAGTGAGCACAATAGGGCTTTCCAAACTGATGAGATGCCCATTCTATTCCAACCAGGCAGTATGATCCAATCCATGACGTATAGGGGCCAGATATTTTTGTGGTATGAGATAGATGTCCAGATATTTTGCTTGGAAAGTAATGTCCATCCCATTTTCGTAGCCAAAGCATGTACAAAAGATGATAAATCTTTAAGACCCCATCCTCCCCACTTTTTAGGCATGGAAATATTATCCCATCGAATCCAAGCAAAAACTCATTTATCTTGCCCTCCATTCCAAAGGTATCTGCAACAAATTTTCTTGAGACGAGCTAGAATACCTCTAGGTATCTAGGCTAAAGCCATCCAGAATACAGGTGTAGCCTCCATGACAGATTTAATAAGCAACAACCTTCCTACTCTGGATAGAAATAGATGGCTCCAGTGAGAAATCCTCTTCTCAAATTTAGAGATCAACCAAGTCCAATCCGCTATCTTGTGTCCCAAAGGCTTGATCCCGTAACCCAAATATTTGAAGCCCTAGTAAAGAGGTTGAGGGTTATATGGGAATCGAGGCAAGGCAATATTGGACTCTTGTGCAGAAGTGTATGCATGGGAGATAGAAGATTTTGTGTGGTTTTCCATCATACTAGTGGATCTATAAAAAGTGGCAAGGATCTTTTCAAGAGTGCTCGAATCTGAAATACTTCCGTCCAAGAAGATGAGGACATCATCCAAAAATAGGAGATGAGTTAGGTAACACTGATAGGTAATCTATAAACGTGACAATTTTACATTCTACTTTTCATGATGAATGAGTCTGCTCAGGCATTCCATAACAAGCAGAAAGAGAAAAGGTGAGAGTGGGCAACCTTGCCTGAGTCCCCTTTCAGCATGGAAAAAATGAGAGGCAACACCATTAATGAGTAGACTATAGGTTGGGGTTGATATGCAACCCATTATCCAATTGGTAAATGAGAGGGGGAAGCTGAGGTGGATAAGAGGAATCTTGATATAAAGCCAGTTCACTCGATCAAAAGCCTTGGCCAGGTTAATTTTGAGGATGCCACCTTTTAGTTTGAGGGCACGAATGGAATGAATGGCTTCTTGAGCAGTGCCAATAGCTTCATGAATCTGTTGATCTTCTAGGAAAGACAATTGTTCAGGGAGGATATGCCGGGAAAGGATAGGCCTGATATGATTCACAATGATTTTGGAGATGATCTTATAAAGGCAGTTGTAGAGGGAGATGGGCTAGAAATCATCAAAGGAGGCAGGGGAATCAGATTGTGGGATGAGGGCAATGAAGGTAGAGATGATAGCATTATACAATATACCTATTTATCGGCACTCCTCCACAACCTGTAGAAGCTCCAAGCCAAATAGATCATAAAAATCCAAATAGAATTCGATTGTCCACCCATCAGGTCCGAGGGTTTTATCCTTTCTAAACCACTTTAATACCCCCTCAAGTTCCTCCAGAGTGACAGGTGAAATCAATTCATTAGCTTCTTCCTCCCCTAAATAATGAGGGAAGAGTCCAACCACTTGTATGATATCTGCTAAATTGGCCTCTTGGGGAGATCTAAATAGAGTCTGAAAGTGGGAGATGCCCAGTCTAGAGAGATTTCAGAAATGTTCAGCTTGCTCTCCATCAGGAAGGGGTATTTTCCAAATCGTGGTTATAGTCTTCCTTCCCTTGGAAAAATTTTGGTAAAATTTGGTGTTTTTGTCTCCTGCTTTTAACCAAATAGCCCTGCTCTTCAGTCTCCATGATTCTTCCCTCTCCTTGAGTATCTTGTCTTTCTGCTTCTCAAGCTCAATCAGCTTGGTATTCTCTATTGTTAAGGTAAAACCAAGATTCTTGTCATCCAACAATAAATCCAACTCAGCTTCAATGGACGAAATCTTTTGATCATCCTTAGCCTTCTTCTCCTTAGTCGAGGCCATGGTTAGTTGTTTTAGCTGAGAAAGGTTGTGGCAGAAACCTTCCACTACTAATTTGTGATTTGTTATAAGGTGGGTGACCTAGAAGTCTTTAACTAGATTTGTATATCCCTCATCTTGGAGCCCAGCATGATTGAATTTGAAGGTTGCCTTTGGCTTGACACCAGGTCCAAGGATCTCCAGGTAAATAGGAGAATGATCTGATTTTCCCCCTGACCCCACCCATTGCCTGTATCTGGTCAATATTTGAAGCATGGGGATTTTGATCATCGATCTGTCGAGTCTTCTAGCTAGGGATGCATACCCTACTCTTTGGTTCCTCCACGTAGGCATAGGCTTGTTCATGGGGATCTCTCCAAGATGGTGCTAGTCCAGAATGTCCTTAAAGAAATTAGACAAGGGGTCAACTTGGGCATGTGATCCCTAGGATTCCCCATATCCCATAGAGAAATTAAGATCGCCCCCTATGAAAATCTGATCCATAGATGTCAAGTTTAATCGAAGAAAATGCTGCTAGAATTCCTCTCTCTCTAGCATGGGCCATATACATTGATGATCCTCAAGGTCTCCCCTAGCTCAGCCGAGAAGAGATCCAGACCTATAAAGCCCACTCCTCCCCAGGTGGTAGTTACGTTGATGGTCTAGGGATTGTATCTGATGGCTAAGCCCCCAGCTCTACATATGGCATCCAGTGCATGGAAGTGCCATCTGGGCCTGATGGTAACTAGGGTTTTCTTGATAGAATAAGCATTGCCCAAAGTCTCTTGCAGCATAATGATATCAATCAGCTCATTCTCAATCATCCTCCACATGGCTAGTTTTTTGGAGGTACTAGCCATACCTCTGCAATTAAAGGAGAGGAATTTCATGGTGGAACCCCATCTGGGGTTTGTAATGCTCTAAGAACCCCTTCCATGGTAGATTGCTTGCCAGATGCAACCTCGACACCGGATTTTTGAATGGCCTTTTTCAGGAAAGATTGCGCCCTCAGGAAAATTTTGCAGTGGGTCCAGGGTAGGTTAGTCCCAGTCCAGATTGTGAGTCAGGACCAGGTATGTTCCTAGAGCGAAGGTTGTAGGTGCGAGGAAATACCGGGAGGGAAGAGGCTGATACCCCAGATGAGGATGGGGTTGGATGGACAGCAAGGGAAGAGAGATCTATGATGGGCAAAGGGATGGAAATCACGCAAGTAATAGCAGGAGGCAGAGGTGCAATAAAATCCAATGGTGAAACAACAGAAAGCGATAATGAAGATGAGTGAGAGGATAGGGAAGAGAAGGGAGAAGTACCTGTTTTTCGCACCATCTCCACAGCAACAGCAGCTCTTTCTCGAGTCAGAGGGGGCGAGGGCAGCTTGTAGAATTCTTCTGCATCCTTTGAGGATTCCCCCAAGTTATATAGTTTTGGAACCGGGATGCTGATTCGTGATGCCGACACAGGAGTTAGACCTGCCGACATAGGTTATTTCCCTTTAGGTGGCAACGGAGAGTCGAGGGGATCTATTGGTTTCGCGAGCAGAGGACATTCCTTAAATACATGCCCCACCTTATGACACCTTCTACAGCAAAATGGAACACCCTCGTAATCCAAAATCTGTATTATGGTGTAATGCCTCCATTTCAGGGTGATCTTCTCTTCCAAACCCTCCCTCGTGTCCAAATGAACCAGGATTCTTGCCAACACACATTGTTTTGTTTGAACATAGGTCTTATCATATTACAGATACGTCCCAAGGGAATTTCCAATCCTAATAAACACTGCTTCAGACCATAATTGTAGAGGAAGACCTAGTAATCACACCCAGATAGGTCCTACTCCAATTTGCTCCCATTCCAGATCAAATAGTGGTGACCAATGCTTGAGAAGGACCAGTGCCATCTCTATGTGCAATTATTTTGCAAGAATCAGATCAGTATAGTCTGCCTTTGAAAAATGAAGGGAAAACCAACCCCGAGCCAGGTTGTGTACCTCTGGAAGTTCCCGAAGAATGCCACCCGATATTTCTTTTACCCAATTTGTGAGCCTAGTTGTTGAGTAAGCCCTTCCTCTCACATGCCCAACAAGTACTCTTTTGTCCTTGTCCACCACCTCGCCCATTGGTATGTCTTCACCAAATGTGATGGTAAGGTCCTTTGCTGAAGTCTTCATGCACTTGACCTTTCTCTTCCATGTTCTTGGTGCCGATGGGTGTTCCATCAATGGATCTTAGCCCACATCCTTCAGGGGAGTTTCCGCTTTCGATTTTATCACTGTAGAGTTGAAACAACCCGAAGGGAGGGTATTAGGGTTTGCAGAAACAAGAGGAGGTGAGCTCAGGGGGGGGGGGTTTATGGAGAGGGTGCCAATCGAATGCAAGTGAGGGAGGTGAAATGGAAGTGAGAATATCGAGAGTGGGAGGGTAGAATGGGGGGAAATCAAGTCCTGAGGTTTCGAGAGATAGAGATCCAAAGCGCAATGTCGAGACTAAGGATCCTAGAAGCATGACAGTCGGAAAAGAACCCAAGTAAGGAGAAGTAGATTTGTTAATGTTAGGGTTAGGGCTTTGACTGCCAAATATGGTTTGTCCCTCGAATGGATCCTGGGAATAATCAAGGGCCTCCTCTTCGATATCCATCTCTTCCATTAATGGAAACCACCACCAAAACCACTAGGAATATAGTTGACCATGCGCACAGTAAACGGATGTCGACAGGTCGAAATGGTAGGGTAACAGCTATCGTGGGTGCCTGTTTTACTGAGTTTAATATTTGTTCTGTCTCTGTGCAAGTGCAGGGATGTGCACGCACCACCTGCCCGCCTGCAACCACGTCAGAGCCTAGAACATATTTTCCTCGAATATAGCATTCATCTTTTCCTCTAAATGGTTTATGCATTTCAATATGCACACTGTGGGTAAATGTAGGCGTAACCCTGCGTCATTTGGTATCAGAGCAGAACAAAGAAATTATGTGTGAAATTTTCTTTGAAATAATTTAGAACAGAGATATGTGGAGAGATGTGTATGTAGGTGAGGGACATCATATTCTAATCTGATAGGTAAGTGAACAGAGTAAAGCTGGGAGATTGGAACATTAAAAAATCCACAACGATGTTTTGAAAAATGGAGATTCACTCGAATGTGAAGAGTGAATGGAGACTGGTTGTGAAATCATATAGGTATTCCTTTATTTAATTTTGATTTGGGTTTTGTTGGATAAAGAAATAGATTGAATATTGATAGTTGCAGCTAATGAAGTATCTAAGCAAAATGAGATCAAGCCTTAAGAAGCAGTGATGAAGGAAACTGTTAAGGATTTCTGAGTGGGAAAAAAAACTCAGCAAAGGAGAAATTGTTGCCGATATTTAAGCTTTGCCAAGATAAAGATGGAATATTGGAAGAAAGAATCAGATTCTAAATTTGATTGACAATAGTTTAATGTTGAGAATTTGTGCATTGGAAGCATGAAGATCCGCTGAAATAGATATGCAGAAATGGTGAGATCCTGAAGGTAGGTGAAGGTATGCAAGTTTGTCTAACGATTAGAAGATATTGAATGAATGATATTTAGAGTAGGATTACAGTAGTTAAACTATAAGAAGGACTTTGTAAGCTCTTGAAGTAAAATATTTTGAAGATACAGTTGAAGGCTAGTGGAAAGAACAATCCATTCAAAAGTGCAGGTGAATGGGAGGACAAGATCAGACAAAGATCTTAAAGGTGAGGTGACATGTTCTTATTTTAATTTGAATTAAAGATTGGAGAGTTGTGGTATTTATATTGATGCACAGGTAGCAACAGAGGAAGGTGAGAATATTGCAGCAACCTAGAGCGAGAAGTGCTCAATTGGTTCAAAAGGAAAGAACCAGAGAAATGCCAACAGACTAAGCTCAAAGGAGAGAAGCTTAGTGAGGCATGTGTAGCAAGAAGGAGACTTGTTACTGCAGGGGTATTGTTGCATCTCACAAAGGTATGTCCACAGAGGATGTGGTAGAATTTTCTAAGAGAATAAAGGAAGCTGGTAAGAGTTTCTAAGTGAAAGCGGAAATGTGGCAGAACCTTAAGGAATTCCAACAGAGATTGGATAAAGAGGACAGTTGTGTTCTTGGAAAGTATAGATGAGTTGAAGCCTAGAAGAAGCAAAGAGAATTTCTCAAAGGAGGTTTCGGAGATAGAGAACCAATTTCTTTCCAAAAGGCCAAGTATAGAGGAGAGCTTGGTGAGGTAGGTGGCAGCAGGGCAAACTTGTTGTTGTAGAGGCTTTAGTGTAGCTCATAGTGAGTGAGTAAGGAACTCATAGAGATAAAGAGGATGATGACTAGTGACAGTCATAACAGAGGTTCTGAAAGAAACCACAACCAAGGACAAAAGAAAGGAGATGCCAAGGAAAATGGCATACAAAGATAGTTAAGTAAATAAGAATATGAGAGGGAGAAGGTTGAGATAGCAATTCAACTTGAAGTATTAATGGAAATGTTGCAAAGAAATGGGATGGACCAGAAATATGGTTATGTCATGAGGAAGAAAGTGAAGTGGTAGAGGCTACAAGAGAAGAGGTAACAATGGGCGAATATGCAAATAATAAAGGAGCTAAGGGAACTTGAACAGATTATAGATGACAAATTGAAGACAGGGAAGCTGTAAAGAGTTGAGCTATAGCAAAAGGAAGATGTTGAAGTTTCAATATGTGAACCAGAATGTGGACCATTACTTTTTGAAAGTGATGAAGATACAGAGGAGTTGGATCATATGAATGATCCAAAGCAGCCAGAAGACTTAATGACTGAAGCATCACGTGAGACCAGGAGGTCTTGTATTTTTAAATTAATGATCTGTGTATGATTGTAGGTTTGGAAGAAGATAGAAAATCTTTTGAAGCTATCAAAAACATGAAAGAATATCTTCCAGAAGATGAAAGTTTTGAAGCAGAATATGACAAGGAGACTAGAAAAGAATCAGTTCACTATAGTGGACAAGTGCTGAAAGACATCATTGAAACAAATGATGAGAAGGAGATATTAGCTGACAATCTCAAGAGTTCTTTGAGTTTGAATCATCATATTGACGTGCTGACAGAAGAAGAGAGATCCAAGTAGCATACTGTATTGTTTCCAAAGAAAGAAGAGGTACAGAAGCCTTATATTTTTTATTATGATGATTGTCTTATAATTGAAGGTTTTGTTGCAGAAACTCGAACATATTTGGCACAGGAGGATGGCCAAATGAAAGAAGAAGAGGAAGAACATCTACTGAAGGATGTTAAGAAAGATTTAGCAGAGGAAAAAGGACCATGTTATGATGGGTCAATAACAAATGAAGAATAGGAGATTGTGTTAAATTTCCAAAGTTTACTCCAAGTAAAATCATTGAGTTATATAGAGAATTAGACTTTCAAAGGAGGAAGTTAGAAGATTAGAGGATAAACATTCAGGATAAATTGCTAAACCAGGATGACAAAGAGGTTGTCATAAATAATAATCAAGAAGAAGCTGATAGGTGCAAGAAATAGAAGAAAGAAATTGTTCTAAAGGACAATATAGCAGCAACAGAAAAGGTGCAAAATAACAGTAAAGAAGGAGGTAAGGATGAAAAGGAGGCGATTAGGATAAGTGAATAATAAGAAAAAAGGAGAATTCATCAATCAAGAGATGAAATCAGTTAGAAAACTATGCTGGATATACGACTAAAGTCCCACATTGACTAGAAGTGGGGAGGACCATGGGTATATAAGGATGGAAAAATATCTCCATTGGTATGAGGCCTTTTGGGGTAAGTCCAAAAGCAAATCCATGAGGGCTTAGGCCCAAAGTGGACAATATCGTACCATTGTGGAGATATGTGGTGTCTAGAGTCCTTACAAGTGGTATCAGAGCCATGCCCTGAAGTTAGCCAAGTGGATGAATCCTCGGAATGTCGAACGAAGGTGGTGGGCCCGGGTAATATCATGATGGGATCTGTGGATGAGCTCGGTTAGACAGGCGGTGTGCTCCAGATTCTTCATGGACATGTCCTGGTCCCAACACGGTGAAGAGGAGTTGACCTGGGGTAGAGAAAGCTCTCGAGGCAGGTGGTGTTCCATGTAAGGCGTGTGCTTCCAACACATTGGAGCGGACAATCCTGGTTCGTAGAGAGTGGATGGATGGATAATCGCTTGAGGGGACGCTTAATGGTCCTTTGTTCGAGGGGAGGATTGTTGGATATACGACCAAAGTCCCACATTGACTAGAAGTGGGGAGGATCATGGGTATATAAGGATGGACAAATATCTCCATTGGTATGAGGCCTTTTGGGGTAAGTCCAAAAGCAAATCCATGAGGGCTTTGGCCCAAAGTGAACAATATCATACCATTGTGGAGATATGTGGTGTCCACAGTCCTTACAAATTGAGGATATACTGGATAGAGAAATTGAATTGATAAGAAGGTTAATGATGAAAGTGTCTCAGAAGAAGACAACAACAAGGAAAGAGAGGAGTAACAACAAGAGGAAGACAACAACAGACTAAGAAAGGAGGGCAAATGGAGTATTGCAACATAAGGTATGGAGACTTAGAGAACAACAACAGACAACGACAGTAAGAGAAGAATGGACAAGCAAAGACAGGTTACAAAATAATTTTTGGGATCTAGGAGGAATCAATTATCCAGACTTATGACCAAGAGGTCATAAATTTTCTTACTTGGGGAGTCTGATGCAGGAGCATTCAACTCAACATCATAATTGTATTTTAGTAGACATAGGGGGTCTTGTGTTTCAAGGAAGTTGCTTTCCTAAGTATTGAATTAATGTAATTATTTAATGTTTTGAGTGATTTTAATGAGAATAGGAATTAATTGAATATTGTGAGGCATAATTGTAAATGTTCTTTAATGTAGGAGAACATGAGAGATTTAGGATAGTTGAGTGATGAGAGGATTGATAATTGATTATAAATCTTAAATTAGGAGTATGTTCATGATTTTGTGGATTTAAGAGAATCCTTAGGGATGAGAAAGAGATTTTAGGATTTTGTTGAGAATCTTATGGATCTAATCCACGAATTGGTTTTAGAATCCCTTTGTATAAATTTATGCCTAAAATGCATGATCAGAGGTTAGAGAGGTTAGACAGAGAGAAAGAGAGAGCTAAATAATTAGATAGATATAGGTGTTTGTAAGCCTATGGGCAGATAATGAACATAGGCCATTAATTAGAAGATTAGGCCAAGGAGAGACAAAGAGTCTCATTATGTAACTGTTTGTTGATGTATATAGATGCAAAGAAATTAAATTTCCGTTTGTATAAGTTTGTTGCTAAGCATCAATGGTGAATGATGAGTGAGTTAGTGTATTATGTATATTATAGTTACAGGTGTAGTGCGCAGTGAAATAGCCAAAGGACCAGAACCTGAAGAAAACCCAGAACCCCAGAAACGCTGAATAAATAGCGTAAAACATAAGCAAAGAGAAGAGTGGGAAGGTGAAGAGTTGATGCACCGTAACCGTTGGATCTTGGAGATCAACAGACGGGATTTAAGGAGATAAGATGCCAAGATTAGATCATGCAGTGTAAAGTCAAAGAAGTGAACGACGGAGATCAATGCAAGAGTTAACAGATGAGGAATCCGGAGAGCCATTGCAGCCTTCGATGGTATAACATCTACAGTCATCGAGCGTTAAATAGATCGAGAGTTAACCAAAGAAGGAAAGTGTGTTTATAACCAAAAGCGGATTTCGAGCGGCCTCAAAACCGTAAGTGGTATTGAAGGGTGAGCACCTGATTCCAGTAACCATTCAACATGTAGCAATCAAGGAGAAAGAGGAAACCGCTTTATCACGCAGGTAATCCTTATACTAGTTGTCTAGCCAATATTGTTGTGAAGCGTTGCATCGAATGAGGTGAAGATCTATGGCACAAGATGAACGATTGGTTTCATTGATCGGATGTAACATCAACCGTTGGATTAAACAATGAAATCAACAGTGGAGAATTGATCCAATAAAGGTAACATCGGTAACTGTGCAAAGGCCGAGAATTGGCGGAAAAGGTATGATTTATGTGGTTTTATGTGTTATTTATTATAAAGGGTTTACAATGGATTAAAGTGCCAATAGAAGGGTTTTAATTGTTTTCCAACTATAACCCAAAGTTGTGAAGTGGGTTTGGTTATATGTGCGTGCATATGAAATAACAAAGGTTTATGAGGATGTAAAGAATCCCGATAGGGAAAGGATATGAAGGGTTAGACTATGGGGTTAATGGATAAACGTTTCCATATAAGTTCTAATTAAGGGGGCCTTTGTTGGGTTGTGTTATATTCTTTCCACATAGTTAACAGGGGGTTTGAGGGGTACCTGTAACCCCACTTTATGGGGTCCTGGGTAGCGCCCCGGAAAATTTTGGTTTTGGACCCTATGTTAGGTTGGGCGGACCACCTATGGTTTTGTGCATGATTTTCGCACATGTTTTTTGGACGCGATGGTTTTCGGTCCATGGTATTGGATCGATGGTTTTTTGGTCCATGGTATTGGACGTGATGGTTTTTCGGTCCATGGGATTGGATGCTTCGGCATGTATAAATGTATTGTAACATTGAAAGGAACATAATGAAAAATCAAGCTGGTAGTCTCGGTTTTGAGATCCAGTGGGAAATCCCTGTGTATATGTGTTTTATGTGTTATGCTCTCGCATTTTTATTTTTCCTGTGATTTAGAATTCGTATGTAGGTAATTTCTGTACGGGGTTAAAACCTACAAATCGTTCATTCTGTTTTTGATTCTCTCTGTGCATAACAGTACTATGTTTTCCACACAATTTACAACCACTCCATTCCATATATTTTCTGCACTATTTCACGCATACAGCCTCCCTGTTTCATATAACCTATATGTTTTATCTCTTACTCATAGTCATTTTCCTTCCACATAATCTGTTATTTCATCACCATATCTATAGCCATTTTTGCTTCCATATACCACTACCATATACACAGTCTTCTTCACGCAGACAATAAAGGTAAATTTGAAGAAAAGCGAGGAACATGAGTAATGGGTCTCATTGTTAGAACAAAACCTATAGGAGTGAAATACCTAGAAGGTTATCCTCAGTTGAATGGGATATTGAAGAAAGCTGGTTGGTTGAGTTTCATTGAGAAATTCTATGGTCACCATAAAGAGATCACCAAGTCATTTGCTAGATCGTTTGATGGGATGAATGTGGAGATTGGTGACATAAAGTTTACAGTCACCGAGTCTTTTATTGCTGCAACAACCGAGCTACCAAAGGTTGGAGAGAGGTGGTTCAAGAATAAAGAATTCCATGATGAAACTTGGAAAGTCATTCTCCAAAATCTAGGTATGGACACTTCAGTTTTTAAGAGAGGAATTCCCATATCTGCACTTAAGGGTAAATGGAGTAGCATGCTATTGATTGTACACAAATTCATTACATGCGAGGGTAGATTCGGTTCCATGTATATGTATCACACAAGACTGTTGATGAATTTTCTTGAAAACGGAACCATCAATCTCCCATTCTTCCTGTTGAATAGTTTAAGGAGAATGGCCACTACTGTTCAGAAGAAAATGGAAGACATAGAAAATAATATTTATCACCATGGTCTCATAAAAATTCTAGTTGAATATCACTTAAAGAGTGTAGGAAACAACAGGAGAACTTTCTGATCAGAAACTTTTTCCAAGATCCACCAGAATTACCTGAAGAAAGTTCTGTCAAAAAGAGTAGGAGAAGGAGAACCATCTTACAATTCAAAACACTCCCACAACTTCAGCACAGAAAAGCAGTGAAGAAGAGCCTCTCTCTAAAACATTAACAAAGATCGGAAAGCAAACAAAACGGAGAAGAAATATGAAAGGAAAAGTTGAGGAAATCCATAGAAACACTCTTGAACCTTCACCAGAAGATGAATAATTACTTTCTGAGAGATTAGTCAACATCAGGGATCAGTACAAGAAAGAGAAGGAGAAGGGGCAAAGAAGACAGGTTATGGAGGAAGAGATCAAAGGCTCCCAAAGTTTGAGGAGAGGTTCCAAACTCAAGGGCAGAGTGAAGAAAGCAAAAACAAAAGAGGCACAGTTCATAGATTTGGGAGAAGAAACTCCAACACAATCCCAAGACAATATCTCATTTGAGCAAAGCCCATATCACTCTCCTCA
>APFE030631974.1:88680-103773 GCA_000404065.3 Pinus taeda | reverse complement strand
CATGAAGCCTTGCTTTTCTGTGCAGTGTTAGCCTTCCTTGCTTTCCATTTCTACTTTCTTTTCTCCTTATTCTTGCTTGCAGTGGGTTGGGATGGTCCCCCAACTTCTGGACTTCCATTGTTTCCTCTAGCTTCTATATGAGTAGCTTGTATAGATACCTCATCTATACTTGTGGGATTAATTATGAGGATAGTGTGCCTCATGTAGCTGTGTAGACCACCAATGTACTTCAATAGAGTCTCAGGTGAGTCTAATGAGATTCCTAGAATCAATGCTCTCTTTCTAAATTATTAAGTGTACCCTCGCACACAATTCCCTTTCAACTATTGAAGAGTTTGCCAACTCATCATGGATTGCTGCATGTAGGCCAATGGATAGAACTTCTTTTTGATTGAAGAAACAAATTCACTCCAGACAGAGATAGTCTTACCATGTCTTTTCATGTCAACTTGGGTCCTACCTTCCCACCAAACCAAGGCAGTGCCTTCAAGGTTTAGGCTTTCCAGTTGAATCTTGCTCTTGTCTGAATCGATATTCTGCACTCTGTAATAAACATCAATTTGTCTAATCCAATTTTCCATCTTTTATGCATTCAACTCTCCATCATATATAGGTAAATCAAATTTAACATCTAGTTTGATCAAAGATGCTTTCCTTTGGTGTTCAGGGCTATTAGGAGGTGTGAGAAAGCTTTCCTCTTTCTGTTTTCCTTTTGAGTGGTCATGGAAATGAGACTCATCCTCTCATTTGTCTTGTTTAGAGCCTGATGAATCTTCATCCTTATGTTTTCTAAAGTCCCTATACATTTCTTCTACCATGGACTTTATGGCTAGGAAACTATCGATGAATTGAGGTTCTGGCCCCATAGAACATTCCTTTGACATTTTCTTCCAAGGATAGACTCTCCCAATTTCATGATTAGTTTTGACCAACTCTCCTTCTCCTAATTTGAGCTTTGATCTAGTTACCGTTCAACAGCTAAACCAACACAAGCTTGTCTAACCTTAACAACCTAAAGCTCTGATACCGCTTGATCTGAAAATCACTCATGAATGACCTCATTTAATTAATTAATGAACGAAGGTATTACATACTCATGTGCTGGTGTGTGTCTATGTTATTTTAGGAATGGATTGATTAGATTGCCAAATACACAGACACTAGAAAAAAGGAAAACAGTAAGAGATACACAGTAAACAAATACAAGAACATAATAACTTAATAAGGAGTTCACCCTATTCTCTAGGGCTACGTCTCCGGTCCAGCTTTTAGTGGTGGCCTTCTTTTATTGTGTCTTTAAAGCAGATATTTACAATGAGGAGCTCAATTAGAGTCTCCTGAAATAGATGATGCTTGGTAGGGTGGTTCTTGGATTCCCCAAGCCACTAGAGTGCACAGACTCTTTCCCTTTCCAAGTCTTGACCTCTCTGGTCTTTAATGGGAGAAGCCCAATTTGGTACTCAATTCTCGACAGATCCTCACAAGGATTGCTTGGACTTTTCAAGCTTTTTGTCTGCTCAATGTTACCTTAGGTCAGCTTGGCTCTCTGTTTTCTGCTTCTTGCTTCACTGTCTTCCCTTCGCTCTCGCTCTCTCTATCTTCATCTTTTGTTCTCTGTCTGTTCATGGTTTAAAGCAAATTTGTCCTTGATTGTTCCCTTCATCTTCCACCCCTTTAGATCGCCTTATGCTGTTCACTTGGAGTTCCTTGTCTTTGCGTCATTGCCAACGTCTTACAGGGAGGTGGCTGCTTGTCCTCTCACGAACTACGCTAGCTCTTCCTCGACAGTTCGGTAGTTTCAGTTACACTGTGGAACGACTCATCCGCCAACTCAGCTATCAAATCGGGCTTCAAACATTCATAGGCCATGACTTAATCTCCCCATCAAATCTGGTTTCTCCATTGGGCACAATCTCCATCATCAAATCTGGAGCTCTGAGATCCTACGGTGTTCACTCATTTCGTGTGGTTGACTTGCTCGACCATCAGCACATGATGAGAGGCGGTTTTCTCTCTCATCTGCCGGACACGCGTCGTGCAATGAATGGAATCGCTCATTTTCTGCCAAATCCACTTACCGCCCAAGGATGTTTGCGATATACCGCCAGTTTTGGAGCATGGGACCCACCTTTTTGCATTAGCACCTTCCCTACGGTTTCCCGACATCCCATGCAACCGAGTGCTTCGGGGATTTTCCTTCTCGAGGGGTTTTGCTTAGCGAGCGTTAATCGCGCATTAAAAATGGCCTCCATTTCCCGATCCGAGCTTCCCAACTACCAATTTTGCCTCCTGCGTGGTCTCCATGGGCCTCGGTTAGTGTGCTTTGACCGAGGTCCTTGTCATTCCTTGCTGGCTGCAAACTGTCACTGTTCAGAGGTCTTCCTGATAGCTCTTTGTTCATAAATTCGAAGTCTGTCATGATTTGCTACAGTCATGGCATTTTTATAATCTTCATGGATCCAATTTGGATCATTATGCCTCCTGTTGTTCATGTTCCTATTGTGCTCCCTTCTCTCTTCTACGTAGCTCTTGCTCTTCCCTAAGGTTTTGCTTCAACTCCTGCAACTCATTTTTTGCTTCCTCTAGCTTATGCTTCTCTCTCTCCCTTTCTGTGATCCTTCTGTCATGTTGTTGTCTCTTAGCCTCAATCTTTAAGCCTTCTCTCAAAGCAAGTGGGTATGCTTTGAACTTACATCTTTTCTCTGCCTCTATGTTGTCAACAACCTTCCTCTTGCCTTTGTCATGCGTAAGTCTGCTACCGTCCACTACTGCTGATGATGGTGCTTTCTAAGTTACTGCTTCCTTCTGCTTTGTTAACCACTCTATAACAATGTTTATTAGTTAATTGAGCCTTGAGAAGTCATAGCAGTATCTCCATGGGTCTTCCTGAGGCCAACGACACACCTAGTCAATCCAAGGATGTTGCACTCTTGCACAGTGATCCTTTACTAAGAAGTGTGGGTCATACAGATTGAAACGTCTAGTGGCGAATATGAATCTCCTGAATTCCTCTATCTTGGCCTCGACATGCTTGAGATTTCAGATCTCATACAACCTGATCTGTAAAGGAAGACCAAGCCAATGTGTCTTCTTCTTCATATGAAGTCTAGATGACAACCCAGTTGAGATGTGATATGGCACTTCTTGCATGACCAGCTTATCCATGGCAAAATTCGATAAAACAGGTGGATCCTTCTCTGGTTATACACCCATATGAAGGTGTCAGGGGGTGAGGCATACCAATCTACTATGTCGATCAATGCCTCCATTGCTGCCTGCTACATGTGAGGTGGATCCTGCTCAAATATCATTGTGTATATCTAGGTGACGAAGTGGTTTGATAACTGTATGATAACTCCACAGAAGCTTCATTCGAAGAAAAACCTACGATAACTGTGTACAAAGGTTTTTGAAGCTGTCTATTCCCAACCCAAGCCCGGGAACTGCTAAGGGGCACAAACTCCATCAAGTATGTAAGTGGACATGAATAACTTAGCTTGCTGACCTTAGGGCTGGTGTGAGGCTTCTATTACCTATTCCTTCAACTTGAGAGCAAACATGTTGGACTAGTTGAAAGGTCTTCCTTCGCTCACCAAATGATCCAACACAATCACCCAACTCTGAGGGAGGGTTTCTGTGCTCTCCTAGTTGTATAAGCGGCATGCGAAAATGACCAAGAGATGATATGCCTTTCGTAGTATCCTTGTCTTGTGAACCTAGTTGGGTGTTGTCATGAACTTGGTCAGCCCTTTCACCCAGCTCTTCAAGATGTCTCTTGAGTTCAACACCATTGTCTCCAGATCATTATGCAAGACAATCCAGTCGATCATGTCTGCGCATGGAAACCCAAGATACCTGCATGAAATTCGGTACAATCCAAATTGTATGTTGGCATAGATCCTGTGGTCTTCCAGGTTCTCCCCAAATGTGATTGGATAGGTGTCATTGATATCCTATCTTAATGTCTTCATAGATAGGTAAGCTCATAGATGCTCAACTGCATCTCCAGTTACACTCTCGACAGTGTCCTTTGACCCTGCTCTCTTCGAAGCCATTGTACCTATAGTACTGAGAGATAGACGAACACCTATGATACCTAGAGATAGAGAAAAACTCATGGCAAACAATATGTCAGTTGAAAATGAAAATCTACTTGAGGACTGACATGAAACACACCTTGGTGATTAACTGGAAAGATTGAACAATTTTCGCCAGGAGGCTAGGAGATTGACTATCAATCCTGCGCATAACACAGTTCAGACTGTCAATGGGTTAAATGACTGCTGAAACTACACATATCAAAGTCCATCTTGGCCTGCTAAAGACTAAAACTATGTAATGCGTAGTTTCAGTCACCAATGGTTGTAACCTAGAAAATTAGATCTGTGAAATTCTAGGGGCGAGCAGAGCACTACCTCTTAGAATTGCATAGAGTAAGCTTGGTGGCCAATGATGGGCTAGCTCTGCTCAATTGTTAGGAGGAAGGCAGACCGTCACTCTCATAAATGGGCAGTGTAAGCCACGGAAGACAAGGTCCAAGCTAAGGCAGCCTAGAACCGTTGATGGGCAATTGAAAACATAAAAGGATGAATGCATGGCAAAGATGAGTGCAGACAAGAGTTAATGATAATGGATGGAAATAGTGAGCGCAAGATTCTTAAAATGGGAAAACCCGCAAGTGTGTGAAGTGAGTCACCACAACGACCACTGTTAGTGCAAAAATAGTGTCATGCGTGCAACAGCAGTGAGAAGCAATGGAAAACTTGAAACAGTGCTTCTACAAACTAACATTCATTGAAAAGACATCATGCGTTCAATGAAACCAAACAAACAACACTCATACAAACCGAAATTCAAAAAGCGACAAAAAAAATAACAAAAGACATGAAAAGAGGATTTACATAGAAAAAACTGAGTTGGGTGTGCCAAATGCTTCTAGATACAATGTGGGATGTGAGAGCTCCAAGATTGATGTGAAGAATGAGCTTCGAAATGTCAAATAAATAGTTTTGATAAGATTGAGGCTTATGACGTGCATTCCACAAACCTAGGAAAAGGCGACACTTTGGCGAGAGGTTTCTAAAACAAATTTTGCATGTAACCTACAACTGCTAAAAATGGATCCCCA
Source organism: Pinus taeda (assembly GCA_000404065.3). Taxonomy (NCBI): domain Eukaryota; kingdom Viridiplantae; phylum Streptophyta; class Pinopsida; order Pinales; family Pinaceae; genus Pinus; species Pinus taeda. Next base: position 98,645 of record APFE030631974.1, on the reverse strand, counting down.
AAATCTAGGGATGTTTTTTTTTTTTGGAAAAACAACGCATGCATGAAAATCAAGATTGGTCAGTCGTATAGGGAACTGGTCAACTTGGGAACATATGCAACGAACTGCAAGCCTTGGAGTCACTTTTGCACAATTTCTAGACCGAGTTGGTCTAGTTGTCCCTAAGGTTCTACACAATTTCTGGACTGAAGCACTGGTTGTCAGCATGAATTGTGCAATTTTTTAGAATCACACGAATTGCCACTCTTCACCTCAATAATTTAGGAGCAATGTTCACCTCAACATGTTTTAAGTTTTTCCACACAAATTAACATGTTAAACAAGTCTCCAAGGGATAGAATTGTCCCTAAGGTTCTACGCAATTTCTGGACTAAAGCACTGGTTGTCAGCAAGAATTGTGCAATTTTTTAGAATCACACGAATTGCCACTCTTCACCTCAATAATTTAGGAGCAATGTTCACCTCAACATGTTTTAAGTTTTTCCACACAAATTAACATGTTAAACAAGTCTCCAAGGGATAGAATCAAAGTAAGCAAATTAAGTTAACTTATAATTACCAACTCTATTGTCTATAATTTTATCGAATCAAGTAAAGCAAATTAAAGTTTAAACTCATAAACTACGAGTCTATGTCCTATAATTTTATCTATATTTGTTAACCATTAATTTAATTATATAACTACTCTAATTAAATAAAATACAAAGTAATAAAAAAAATGAAAAATATATTTATATACACTAATCACTCAAATCTAATAAAAATATAAAATAATAAGAAAAATTGAAAAATATATTTATCTATACATAATCACTCAAATCTAATAAAAATACAAAATAATAGGAAAAAATGAAAAATGTATTTTCACCGAAGGTTTCCTTCTTGAATCAGTTAAGCTACCGACCATCGTCTACCTTTTCATTTTGGACAGTTGGATCTGTCAAATTTTTCCACCATTGGATCTGTTGGATATGTCAAAGCACGCTGCCACACACTGCGTGTTGTCCATGCTTAGTCTGGTCATAGTTTCTTCGTTCAACAATAAATTGCCATAGTTACTTCGGTGGGCAATAAATGTATGAATGGTCCACTGAGGCCCAATGTCAGGCCTCACCTAGCAAGTGCATATGGACTCAACTAGCATGGGAGGAATTGTGTGGAAGCATGTTCAGATAACCTCCACTTCCACAGCCTTCTTGAAGGGTGGAGAGGCAAATGCATCTTTCACCCATCTAACGCCAATAACAACATTGTCGCTCATCAATCATCTAGAAAGATCAGCATGAAGGTGAGAAAAGAAACCTAACGTGAGACATTCACTCCAGGAAGCAGAAGATGACGTGAGCTATTAATAGATTTATATAGCAGACGATTGTTTCTCATAACTCATTTATTTGCACATCATTCAGAAGGGAATCCTGATAATTTTCGATTGGGTAGGATTGTTTTCATATTGGCTCAACATTAATGGCATCTCCAACTAGAGCTCCAGCCTCCAATCACGAGTCCCGGCTTCCAATGCCCAGCTCCAACGACCACGCACCAGACCCTGTATTTTCACGTTTATTGCTTCCTTAATACATTTAGCTGGAAGCTGTCAGAGCTGAATGACTTCAGAGTAAGTGCGAAGAGCCCATTCCAAATGAACAATTGCCATCGCACTAAACAATTGACATTTTGAAATTTTGGAACTATAAAAATATATGGGTAAATCAACTTTACATTTTCAAGTGAGGAGGAGTACTTCTAATCTTGGTATTTCAAGAACGTTTATAGTGCACACAGAGTAATTTCTATTTATATCTATATAGAGCTCATGGGCTCCTTTAGCCATGGCCATTGCACAAACTTTATATGTTATTCATGAAATTTTGTGTAATTTCTATTTGTAACTATATAGAGTTTATGGGCTCCTTTAGCCATGGCCATTTCTCAGACTTTATATATTATTTATGAAATTTCTATTTTGATTTTCTATTTGGTTACCATTGTGTTTTGTTAATTTTTCATTTTCCTGTGAGTGGTTTGCTTTTGGTAAAATGTGTATTTAAAAAAAAAATTGGATGTGTGTTCTTTTTCTGAGTTAACTATTTTGAATTAACTAACTTCTCATAACAATATAATTATAATTTGTGTTATGGATTTCCATGGATTAATAACTTTTGTTCATATCTTTATAGATCTCCTCGAGTCTTCCATTGTCAATCCCTATAGCCTACATTACTCCAATGTGATTCCTATTCTAGCCTGTCTTCCCTTGCCATTTGATAAAATACTCATTTAGAGAATAATGGGAGGAGCATTTTTCCAAGAAAGGAGTTTGAAAGTTAATTTTGGATGTCTTGGATTTGAATGATGACTGTGCTTATAATAATACAAATATTTAAAATTTCATATTTTAAGTGTGTACTAATATTCTTTAGAGACAACCCGGATGCGGGTGTTTGTATTGCATTGAAGGGGAGTTATGAGCACGCCACGCGGAGAGGACAGCGGACAGCTGAACATGCAGGTGATGAGGGATATTAAGCAGATTGAAACGAAAGGCATTCAATGCCATTCATTGCAGCTGTTGTCCCAAGGCAAGCGTTGCGGCAATAACAGGATGGAAGATTTCGTTACCAGAACATTCTCCCCAGTTTGGTTTTGGTTGCAGGAAGAAAGCTTGCGCTCCAAGGAAGAGAAGGGGGATGGTCTGTTGCGGAAAGAGGAAGGTGGCAATGGTTGGAGCAGGCCTTTCCACATAGTTTTTTTCAACCCTATGTATGCTCCTGTCTTAAAGACCTCTCGGGATGTAGTGGTTGGGATTGATAGTGGGATTCGCTCAGTGGTGGAGTAGCATTGCAGCAGCGACGTTTCCCCTGCTGACGAGTCCAGCTTCTTCAAAGTTGTTGTTGTCTGGGGTTCAATTTGGGTGTTAACCAGTCTTCAGGCTGGGTCAGGGCATCCATTGACTTCAAGCTCGCTAGCCTCATATCAGAGTAATTCCATGGCTCCTCGTTTAAGGGCTACTCCTCGGCGTGGGCGTAATTCTGGGCAACGGGCAGGTTCTGGAGGGAGAGGCAGTCAAAGCCCTCGTCGTATTTCGCCTCTCGCCTTTGCGTTGCCCCCTTCGACTAGATATGACGATTCTGGCCACTCCATTAGTAATACAATGCAATCAGCAAGGTTTCAATTCCGACGCCGGACAAACAAACCACTGATTTCGGCTCTTGTGACGGTCATCTTCTCGGAAGAAGACGAGGAAGATGTAAGTCTGAAGGAGGCTTCTGAGGAACAATCACCTTCTCCCTGGGACAATTCCTCGTAGAGCAGGTGGATGGAAGATAGTTCTTATGCCCCTTCATCATAGAGCAAGTTAGAGGAAGAAAGCACTTTCGCTCACTCAGAGGAGCAGGCAGAGGTGCTTCAGGAGATAGGGAGCATGAAGGATAAGAACATTTTGGATACTGCATAGAAAAAAGCAGAGGCACCTCAGGAGATGGAAGATATTAGGCAAGCCTCACCCCAGAAGAAAACCATGGATGAGGAGCCTAATAATTCCTTTGCAAACATTCTGTATCTCAAGCTACCGCCAGGAATGAAGCTTGAAGATGTCGAGGACGGTGTGGAGGTCACCTGGGAGCGAGCCCCGGACAAGGAAACCGGGCAAGGATCAGCAAATCTCAAGTAACAAGCTCTGTTTTGATGGGTCAGGTCTCCTGCTCTGTTTTGGTCTTCCGTTATTCTGGTTCGGCTCTTTCGGTTCGGCTCTACTTGTTCGGCTCTAATGGTTCAGCGTTTAGAGGCAGGCGACGAATCCAGCACGACAGCGGCAAGTCCACAAAAACTTTTTTTGTATCTCTGATAATGCCAAGCAATCTGGCAGGTCTTCTGGCCTGTAAGATCTCTTCCAATTGCTTTTAAGTCTGCTCTCGCTTGCATTAATTTGTATAATGTTCCTTACAAATAGTGGAACAGATAATTTTGTTAGAATTTTTGATAGAGAGATGCCATGTAACTCTGAGAGGTTCAATCATCTTGTAAATATTTTTACAGTTTTTTTAATATAAGTAGATTAGTCTTTGCCCAAAAAAAAATATTCTTTAGAGACAAAAAAAATGAAATATTATGAAAATTTAATTACGACTCAACACTTAAATGGATAAATAAATAAAAAACCAGACCAAAATTTTATATATTAAAAATATATATTATATAAAGATTATCTTTCTCTTGGAAAAAAACTAATAATAATTTTTCTTTACAAACCAACCAAATAATTTTAACAAGTGAACTTGGTTATATGAAGAGGTTTCACTAAAATTGTTCCTTAACACAATTATTTTTTTCTAATCTTGAAATGATTGCCATATTTTAAATATTTAATTTCTTGGAAAAAAAATTCAAATAACACAATGGAGAGTAATGTTGTAATGTCATTGTGCGGAAAGTCAATGCATGCCATCGGAAATACAATATGGAACACTATACAATTAGAAATTGACATTGCAATACCATGACACACCTAAGTTTTTTGGCAAAATGTTGTGAAAAAAAATCATTGACAATTTTATGAATCATTGTTTTCCACCATAAGCATCCATACAAAGCAGTGACAATTTCACCAATAGTTTTTTGCCACCATAAGCATCCATACAAAGCACTCACAATTTTACCAATAGTTTTTTTCCGCCATATTAAGCATCCATACAAATCACTCACAATTTTACCAATAGTTGTTTTCAACTAGAAGCATCCATACAAAGCTCTTTGTTTTATGTCTGCATAACTTTGATAGCCCATTACAATGACAATATAGCATTAATAAATTCTTTGAACCTTTTAAATAGGAAATTAACATGTGACATAAGAACAAGATAATCCTAGATGGATCTTTCCATGAACATAATGAAATAATGGGCTCTTTGGAGTTTAACTCTTGTTGCTATTGATGGGAAAAATAAATGACGCAATAATGCTAAGGAAAAAATCATTTCAGATAGAATAAAGGCAAGGAAGTGTGGATAGCATTTATAAAAGGAAACATTAAATATCCTTTCTCATTTGCAATAAAATTTCATAAACTTTCACTATTATTTTTATCTAAGGAAAATTGTAAGTATCACCTTAAATATTGTAGAATTCATGGCATAGCTCGGATAAATTGTCTCATACTAATTACATGGAAAACTAAAGACAATTATGAATTGACTCAAATGATCAATGGGCAACAACACTCTCTACAAGACTATTTCAGGGGAACCACCACATTGAGCCAAGTCAAGGTAAACAGAGTTATTCATGTCCTCACAATCACATCGTTGTTTTAGCCGATTTCCAATAGTTACATGATTTGCATGGCTTTCAGACTTCTACTCTACTCTGTTGGCCCTACATGGTTATGGTTAAAATATGCGGTGAAATATTTTTTGGGTACCACACTCCCAATCCTTAAATTTGGTACAATTACTGCAATTGCACACACAATTCACATATTTTGGTGATAATTCATTCAGTGTGTTATATGCATAACCGTAAAACAAACTTGTTACTTCAAAAACAATGATGAAAAACTAATCTTCTCAAAACTTCCATACATTTGCTGTATCTTTGCACTTTTAAAAGCAATTACTAGTTATATATACCTAATCACTCAAATCTATACTCGTCATTGCTTCACCAAATTTAGACTTTCCAAGTATCAATTGTTTTTTTAGTAATTGGAAATTTTAAAGTAAACCCAATCGATCCAGAAAGGCTGCAAGACTCCGATATTCTCGTTATGGCATGTCCAACGAAGAAAGAATCGACGCCAAACCGCGAATCGTGGAAAGTCTCTGTTCTTGCTTAACGAAATTCGCAACCAAAATGAAGTCGATGTATAACGTTTTTAGATGTGCCAATTCCATTCCTGAACGGAGAAGAAATGGTAACACAAAAATGTTGAGCGTTGACGTTGAGAATTTAAGATTTGTCAAAGACACCATGGAATTGCTGACACGTAACAAATGGCCGTTTCACGATAAATTAAACAACATTTGAGCATTACAACTAAATTAGTTAACCTTTGAATTAGAAATTGTGTCATTATTATATTTTTAAAACTTATGTTGATTTCGCTAATGATTTGACTAATTTTGATCACAGATTCAGAAACGTAGATTATTTCTATTCCTCAGTCCGTAGCAATTCGACAAATTATTATTCTAATTTGCTAACATATCGAATCTCTGAACGGCAAATCCACAAATCTTTGTGGGGCTTTATTTTTATTTTTTATATTTTCGTTTTAGTTGGGCGGTTTTTTAATCAATTTTACTTAAAATTCGAGAAATTTGTTAAACTATAAATCAATTTAATGTCAAGTGAATAATTTTTTATATTATATTGTAAAAATTTTCAATATTAATATTTATATATTCAAAATATATTTTAAACTACCAACCATCTCATTGTAAAAAAATCAAATACTGAATTCAATAATATTTCAAAATATATCACCGAAACAAAACAAAAAAAATTGCTTCCGAATTCCAGCCAAAATAAACACACAAACCTTTCAATGTCAAGTCTGATGGATACAACCGACGCAAAAAGAAAATGAATACGATGAAAGCGTCGTTTAACTCTGATGGATTTGAAGCATATTTCGAAAACACGGAGGAAGAAGAAGTCTTCGTATGAAAGTTCATGATATCCAATATCTTTGACCGCCCAAAATCAAATTGGCTCCTCCATCTCATTGACTTTTCCCTTAATTTAGATCTCTGTTTATGCTGTTTGCATTCTCGGGCATATAACACATTGTATTGGAGCTCAAATATTTCCCAGCGCAGTCGGCCGAAAATTTCTCAAGTTGTAGCGGTTGTTGGGCTCTGTATGCATCCTGCTGTGTCGTTTAAAACCCCAACGTCGGCGATTAGGGTTTGTACTAATCAATTATACTCTCGCCGAACTGCTCTCTCTAGATTTTACGCCTTTCCCAATGGCAACGACTTCCTCCACATTATTGCACAGACGAAGCGTATTTCGTAAAGACGGAGGGAGAAGAAGTCTTCATATGAAAGCTATGACACAGAACCATCCGTGATTCATCATATTCACTATCCATAACCCCCCAAAATCAGAATGCCTCTCCATCTCATTGACTTATTCCATAACTTTGATTTCTGTTTATGCTCTTTGCATTCTCGGGCGTATAACTGATTGTATTGGAGCTCAAATGTTTCCCACCACGGTCGGCCGACAGATTTCTGAACTTGTTGGCGGTCTTTGGGTTCTGTATGCATACTGCTGTGTTGTCTACAACCCAACGTCGGTGATTATGGGTTGTAGTAGTCGATTATACTGTCGCCGAGCTGGTCTCTCTGGATTTTCCGGCGTTCCCAATGGCAACGAATCCTTCCACATTAATGCACTGAAGAACCCGCAGGAACTCCGACTCAGAGTTGTGGCGGCACAGGATTATAAGAGCAGAGATGGAATCGAGCCTTTCATGAAAACTCTAGATAACTTAGCGAAATTATGGGGATATTCATGCACAGAGACTCCGGAGGTCAGACCGATATACAGCCCGATTGAAAAGCTGGGTTCGCAGTATAGAATATTGTGTGATTCGACCATCAAGTCGCCCAAGCAAAAGCTGGGGGAGAAATGGCGGGAGTATCAAGGATGTAACAACTGGGAAGGCCTGCTGGACCCCTTGGATGAAAATTTGAGACGAGAGATTCTCAAATATGGCGATTTCGTCCAGGCCACCTACAACGCCATGGACTTCGATCCCAAGTCCCGAGACTATGGGTGCTGTAAATACAACGAGAGTTCGTTGCTTGACAAAGCGGGGCTGAAGAACTCTGGCTATAATGTAACGCGGCACATCCATGCCACTTCAGGAATCCAGCTTCCCGTGTGGTTAACGCAGAGGCTAATGTCGGATGGATTAGATTGGGTGTCCAGACGAAGCAGCTGGGTGGGCTTCGTGGCCGTCTGCAACGAGGATCAGGAGATCAGCAGGCTTGGGAGGAGAGACATCGTTGTGTCGTACAGAGGAACCGTGACGCCATTGGAATGGGCAGAAAATCTAAAGGACGTTCTCACGCCTGCAGTGACAAAGACTTATAGCAAAAAAAAATACCCTTCAGGGTGCTGCCTGGAGCCCAAGGTGGAAAGTGGGTTTTGGAGTCTTTTCACTACCAAGAACCCCGAAGGCGAGAGCGCTTCGGATCAGGTGGTGAACGAGGTCAGAAGATTGGTAGATTTATACAAGGGCGAAGAAATCAGTATTACAATCACTGGTCACAGCTTGGGTGCAGCCTTGGCTGTTCTAACGGCTTACCAGATTGGTCAAGAGCTCAATTCCAACGAGGATATTGCTGCAGGTAAAGGTAAAATTCCATTGACTGTGTTTTCTTTCGGCGGGCCACGAGTGGGCAACCGTGCCTGGGCTAATAAAATGGAGGAAATGAGATGCAAAGTGCTGAGAATAGTGAACACCCACGATGTGGTCACCAAGGTTCCGGGCCTAGTGCTCAACGAGCGCTGGATTCTGCAGCAGCAACGCTCAAAATATGTAGTTGTGTCGAAGATCTTCGACGTTCTAGACAGGATGCCATGGGCTTACTGTCATGTTGGGACCGAGCTTCGTGTGAACAACAAGTATTCTCCATATCTGAAACCCGATGCAGACATGAGCTGCTGTCACGATCTGGAAGCGTATCTCCATCTTGTGGACGGTTACCTGAGTTCCAACTGTCCATTCAGATCCACAGCTAAAAGAGACATCGCAAGGCTTTTGATGAATCAGAGATCCAATGTCCTTCTCAAGCCAAAGCCATTAAAGAAGAAAGAAGGGTACAAAGATTCAACCAAAAGTAAATCAGAGACCTCCAACTTGTTTGTGAAGCAAAACATATTGTCTGACATTCGACACGATGATTCAAGCGAGAGTGGAGAGACTCGTCCCCGAATGTATTAATTGATAGACCGAATATTCATTCCAACCTCACACCGAATGTATTAATTGATAGATCGAATATTCATTCCAACCTCTAAATTATGTATATTTGTTAGCATATATGTACAGCGATTCTTTTAATGGTCGATTTCCTGAATATTTTGGAATGGCCTTGTCCGAGCAAAAAAATAATTTTGTTTTTAAAATTATTCTCACACTGATTCATCCAATTCGAAAGTATTATTGAATAACAAATGAAAGTTAAATTGAAATATAAATAAACAATCAAGTTAAATTTATATATATATATTAAAATAGACCAACCATATATTATAATTCTACATGTTTTAGAATATTTGTTAAAATAGATCATTCGAATATTATAATTAATTAAACTGTTATTTTAGCAGTTTCTGAATCGCACACTGTTAAAGTATTTTGTGCAATAACTATTATTTTAAACCTTTTGTTTCATTTACATAATATTTCAACAAAAAGTACAATTATGATGGATTAAAATGTATCAGAATATGAAATTTGCTTTATTACCAATTTGTATTCACCCTTTTAATTTTAATGTCACAAGAACTAGTTATATATTCATTTTATTTTCTTTAACAATTTGTATCCACCTTTTTCATTTTAATTTTAATTTTAATATTTTTTATGTCACAAAAACTTATAATATACTCATTTTAATTTTATTCATTTTAAATTTTTTACCAATTTGTATCCGCCTTTTTAATTTAAATTTTAATATTTTATATCACAAAAACTTTTAATATACTCATTTTATTTTTCTTACCAATTTGTATCTGCCCTTTTAATTTTAATGTGTTTTATATTTCAAAAAATTGTAATATACCCATTTTAATTTATTTTTACTATTTTTTCAAACACACTTAATATAATGTGACCACGAAACAAATATTCCCTCACACAACGTGTAACAATGAAACAAATGTTATTCTCCTCAGAGAAATTAAAAAACATCTATATATATATATAAATATATATATATATAATCTTT
>APFE030631974.1:9696-85212 GCA_000404065.3 Pinus taeda | reverse complement strand
TATATAAATTTATGTTTTTTTATTGAAAAATAATAGAAATTAAGGTATGATTTTGAGAAAATTTAGTGGAAGTTTTTGATAAATTAAATTGCAGCTATCAAACTTCAGCATTTTATGTAGCTAGAATCTTGATAATGCTGAATCGATTGAAAAAATAATTTAAACACTCTACAATTAGATTTCTCTAAAAATTTATAAATTCTAACCCAACAAACTTAGCTGTTTCTGACCATCTTAATCAATACCAGAATTTTTTTTTATAAATTCTGACCCAAAAAACTTAGCTGTTTCTGACCATCTTAATCAATATCCCAACAAAATTGATTAGAAACCATATTTTAAATAAAACCGATGTCATAAAAGGGCCCTTCTCAGCACAAGGTGGCACAAGTAAATGGCTGGTTTACGAAGAACCAGAGAAATTGAAAAAATCAAACGCATGCCAAAAGAAAATCTAGTTCTTTTTAAAGCACGTTCTATATATCGAACTAAAAAATTTCTTATTTAAATGATTATGTAAAACTATAAGTTCTCTCAATTCTCAAAGATTTCGGAAGGCCAGTAAACTTCATGTATATCCATCTCATTGTTCCAGATAACTACTCGAGGTTAGTTGATAGCTTTTAGTAATTTAAGTAGAGTTTAAATTTGCTAAGAAATTCGCATGTGTATAAGAGATAAAATTAGTTTAGTTATTATTTATTAGCACAATCATATTGGTTACCAATATGATTGATATAGGTGGATAAATATATATCTACTACCCACCATATTAGTAATTATGAGGTGTATTTTCTTAAAAGATAACTATATAAAGAATAGTAGCCATATTATCTTTTATTTACATAATTATATGTATTATATTAACATCATTTTGTATATTAATATAATATTAATTATCACATAGAATATGGCTAATATATTAATAGTTATATTTAAAAGTATAATATAATTCACATATAACATAATAATACCATTTTTTTGAAATTGGACTCACATATTAGACCATTTTCGAGGTAAAAATCACAAACTGGTTTAGTTACAAACGCCCACGAGATTATCTGCTATGGTAATTTTTACAAAAAAGAACTATCATAAATAATAATAACATTTATTATTATAAAATGTATTTATCCTCTCACCATTAATTATCATTAATAATATTATTATATTTATTAAATTTAAATACAATATTTTTTATTATTTAACCTAGGGGTTTTTTTAATAATATTAACTATATCATTTATATAATAAACTAAATATATAACTATTAATGGGAATAAATATATAAACAACATACTAGAGAACATATGCTTAATTATTATAATAATTAATTAAAATAAGTATAGTTATTACTAATGATTTTTATTATTATTATTATTATTATATTATATTAATTAATATTACTACTACTGCTTCTTTATTTTTTATATATTGTTTATATTGTTATTTTTATTCATAATTAAATTTATTACTAATTTATCAAAAAAATATTAATTTATATTAATGATAATTGACAATAATAAATAATAATATAAATTATTTATATTAATTGTCGTTTATTAATCAAACAAGATATTTATATTAAACCCAAGGATTAATATTATAAGCTATATGAGTAATATTACACCTTAGAAATATGAACCCTTGGATTAATAAACCCAAAGGATTGATATTATAAACCCACAAGAATAATAAAACTGAGGGATTAATATTAAAAACCCAAGGGATTATAAACCTTAGGGAATAACAATACATCAAAGGGATTAATATTATAAACCCAAGGTATATAAACCCTTAGATAAATATTGTAACCCCTAGAATTGTCATGATTGACCATGGTTGATTTTCATATTGAGACAATCTTTGTCACAATGCAATGTTGTACCATGGTTGACCATTTTTGACAATGATTGATTTTCATATGCAGACAATCTTTGTCACAAAGCAACGTTGGACCAAGTTTGATTTTCATAATAAGAAAATCTTTGTCACAATGTGATGTTGGACCATGGTTGACCATGATCATAAAACAAGGGGATTTATATTAGACCCAAAGATTGATATTATAAGCCTTAAGAATAATATTAAACCCTAGGAATAAGAACCCTTATATTCATAAACCTAAGGGATTGATATTATAAACCAAAGGGAATAACAAAGAAAATGGATTAATACTAAAAATCCAAGTTATAAACCCAAGGGAATAATATTAAAGCTAGGGGATAAATATTATAAATCAAAGGTGTATAAAACCTATGGTAAATATTATAAACCCTAAAATAAACATGGTTGACTAGAGTTTACCATGCCTGATTTTCATATTGAGACCATCTTTGTCACAATGCAATGTCGGACCATGGTAGACCATGGTTGATTTTCATATTGAGACAATATTTGTCACAATGTGACATGGGACCATGGTTGAGCATTGTTGACCAAAATTATGAACCCAAGGGATTTATATTAAACCCTAGGATTAATATTATAAAACAAGTGAATAATATTATACCCTATAAATACAAACTCTTAGATTAATAAATCCAAGGGATTAACTTTAAAGCCCCAATATTTTAGAAACCCAAGGGAATAGTATTAACCTAAAGGGATTAATATTATAAATGTAAGGTATATAAACCCTGAAATAAATATTATAAAACCTAAAATAAGGATGGTTGACTAAAATAAACATGGTTGACTATAAAGTTGCTTGGCATTTAAAACACCAAGGGACTATGAACCCAAGGCAATAATACTAAACCCAAGGGATGAACATTATAAACCCAATTTAATTAAGTAAACCCAAGGGATTTATATTAAACCCAATGATTAATATTATAAAACTTATGAAAAATATTACATCCTAGGAATATGGTTTACCATGAATATAAACACAAGAGATTGCTATTATAAGTTGTTAATGTTTTTATAACAGTGGTATGTTCTATGCTTAGAGAAATTTTATTTCAATTTTCTTTATTAGCCCAATATCATATCTAGTATAGCCATCACATCAACATGATAGTAAAATGCAGATAGAACATAAACAATAATAGTAGAAGACAAGCCAACATAAGAGGGCACAATATATGGCACCAGCCAGGGACAAACCTTAATGTGGGGAAACCCTTGATCAATTCTTCTTATAATTCTTCAAAATTTCAGAAGAGAGAGAGAGTACAATTTACAATTTCCCAAACTGATCATTCAAAACAACAAAAGGAGAAAGCCCTAAAACAATATAATGGAGCCCAAAATAGTATGAAAATAACTAGTAAAATTTTGTCAACAAAAGTCAACGCAACAACCTGAATTAGGGAATTCAACATTGGTCAACACAGAGGTCAAATTACCTTGAATTTTGTGCCCAGAACAACAGCCTACCAAAACAGAAGCCTCCCTCACAAAAACTAATTCAAATGGGTTCAACGCTAGTCAAAGTAACCCTACTGAAATTTTGACCTCCTGAAATTTCAGTCTACTAAAATTTCGGCTTCTTGAAATTTCGACCTCCTGGAATTTCAATGAAATTTGGTCAACGTAGCAGCTAGAAAATATAGTCTTCCTTTGGCACGTGTGGAGAGAGAGAGACCCAGAAATCCGGACCCAATCAAGATTAGAGAGAGAAAGATGAATGAGATGAGATGCCAAAATGAGGAGGAGGCTCCTTCTATTTATATACAACGTTGAAGGTTGGAGGAGGCTAATTTGATGGTTGGCCGACCTTGATAGTTTGTCCATAACAAAAATAAATTCATAACTTCATTTTTACATGTCAGAATGGGATGACCTTTAGATCAATCCTACACCTCTCAGAGAGAGGAATCCAAGAAAAATATGAGCTGCCTCATATGAGCTGGCCAATGTGAAGTTTGGCCCTAGTTGCCAAATTTAACACTCCCTCTCAACTAGGGAGAACTTCACCTGCAAAACTGTTTGACAATCTGTACCATCATTTTCTCTACTCTTCTCTACTTTATTGAACTATGAAGAAAGAAGAAATGATCAAGAATGTATCATACCATTTTCCACTGACTCGAAGTCAGTCTCCAATAATAGAGATTGTGTCATACCACTCATAACCGACCTGAATTCAGTTTCCAGTAATCCCAGATCAATATCAACATCCTAGAATAGGGAGTACAGTAGTACATGATGCACCCATCGGTAGTACTATGGTCCCTATCCTCACTTCCCTATTCATTAGCCAAATGAGAGGTACTTCCCATGAGTCTCGGACTGCATGGGTAGGATGTGTCGACAAGAGATGTTGAACCATTCATCCTACTCATATGCCATAGGTGAGGGTGAACCACTCATCATATACATATGCCACCATGGCATATCATAGGGGAAGATGAACCATTCACCTTGTACATCACACACCACTAGGGGAAGGTGAACCACTCACCCTATGGTCGCTCATCGCTCGAAGAAGCACCCCAAGCCCCTTGGAGCTCCCAAAGCTCAACATCCATCTCATACGGGACACCCATAAGAGGGTATCTCCATGACTCCAAGTCGTTCACGGAAGGTTAAGAATTTAACCTTCTCTAGGGTCTTTGTAAGAATATCAATGACCTGATCATGAGTTCCAATGTGTTGGAACCTTATTTCTCCCCAATGTACCATATCCCGGATAAAGTGGTACCTAATATGAATATGCTTGTAGTGGTCATGAAAGAAAAGGTTCTCCGAAAGATGAGTCCCACACTAGTTATTGTAAAAGATCACACTGGTATCTAACACATGTCCAAATAGCTCACTAAAGAACTTCTTCAACCAAACAACTTCATAGGAGGCAAAAATAGCAGCAATGTATTCAGCCTCAACGATAGTCAAGGCAATCGATTTCTGCTTCTTGGTCATCCATGAAATCAAGGCAGAACCTAGAGAGAAGCAACATCCAGATGTGATTTTGCGATCCACCACACTGCCATCTCAGTCTGTATCAGAGTAACCATGGAGCCTCACATTCCTTGTTGTGTATCTCAATCCATAAGTGATTGTGCCCCAAAGATATATCAAGAGGTTCTTGGCAGTAATCCAATGTATGTGATGAGGCTCAATCATAAACTAGCTCAATGTATTCACTACAATACATATGTTTGGATGGGAGTTCACTAATAACATCAGGGCCCCCACGAGTTCACGATACTCAGAAGGATTTCCGAAATTGGGCCCAGCATCACTTCCGCATAACTTCTCGAAGTTAAGTTCCATCAGAGTAGTCACGGACTTGCAGTCCACCATCCCAAATCGTTCAAGTAGCTTCACAACATATTTTCCTTGAGAAAGGAAAATCTCCCCTAGCTTTTGTCAAACCTCCCACCCGAGGAGGTAATGGATTAGTCCTAGGTCCTTCATATCGAATTCAAAAGCCAACTTCCTCTTACATTGATGAACACGAGGGTCTGCACCTATCAAAAAGAGATCACCCACATAAAGTACCAAGATGAGAGGTCTATCATTCTCAACCTTATAATAAAGATTCAGATCAACTTCACTTCTTGTAAATCCTAACTTCATTAGATAGCTATTTTTCCTCTCATACCAAGCCTGAAGTGCTTGCTTCAACCCATAGAGGGCTTTCTTCAACCTGAATACATGTGTTTGACGATCTTGAATGTCGAACATCTCAGGTTCTTCTATATATACTTACGCCTTAAGTTAACCATGAAAGAAGGCAATCTTAACATCCATCTAATGAAGATTCCATCCTCGCGAGGCAACAAGGGCTATAATCGAATAAATAGTGGTGTAGCAAGTAGTGGGTGAAAATATCTCATCATAATCTACACATTCCTTTTGAGAGAATCCTTGAGAAACAAATCTGGCCTTGAACTTCTTAGCACTTCCATCAGCACCATGCTTGATCTTGTAGAGCCATTTAGAGGTGACAACATATTTGTCATGGGGTTTAGGGACCACATCCCAGACATCATTCTTCATAATTGACTCATACTCTTCGTTCATAGCATCCTTCCATAATTTTTTCTTCACAGCTTCTTCGAATGAGCAAGGTTCAGACTAGATAATGGTGCTCATAGTAGTTAATTACTCTTAGTACCTCTTAGGTTTCTTGCTTTCACGAAATGTCCCCCTTAGTGCAACATGTCTCTCAACATATTCAATAGTTTCCCTCAGCCATGAGGGTTTCCTTTAGAGGAGGAGGGCTCATGAAGAGGAGGATCAATGAGATCCATCATTTCCTCAACATCGAGCATCCACTCATCCTGTGAATCTCCCTAATTTCCTGCATCTTCTTCTTTGTCCTTCCTTGGAATAGGAAGGTTCCTAATCTTCCTTAGGGTAGCATCCTCATCGAAGGTGACATCATGACTCAACTCTACTTCTCTTTTACCAGGCATAGTTTCTATATGCCTTAGAAGTTTCACTCGAGCGCATAAAAGTTCCTTTATTCGAAGATGCCTCAAATTTACTTCTCCTTTTTTTCAGCACATGAAAGTATATGGGACTACCAAAAATTCTAAAATGAGAAACATCAAGTTTCTTACTGGTGAAAACTTCTTTTGGAGTTTTGGAGTCCAATGCTTGATGAGGGAATCAATTTTGAATGTACGCAGCAGTGTTGGAAGCTTCTCCCCATAGGAAATTTG
The DNA here is from genome assembly GCA_000404065.3 of Pinus taeda. NCBI lineage: Eukaryota > Viridiplantae > Streptophyta > Pinopsida > Pinales > Pinaceae > Pinus > Pinus taeda. The sequence goes on along the minus strand of APFE030631974.1, from coordinate 78,592 downwards.
GAAGTCGTTGATCATGAAGCATGACACGACTAGCTTATATAATGGAATGATTATTCTTTTCAACAACACCATTTTTATCAATAGTATATGCAGTAGTATTCTCCCTCTTAATGCCAGCTTCGCTGAAATAGTCATTGAGTTCATTTGATTCATACTCGGTTCCATCATCGGTCCTTAATATCTTGTTTATTTTCCACCAAGGCTTTGAAGGCATGGAACCATGAGAATATTTTGTCCTTCTTCTTCAAACAATATATCCAAGTTTTGCAAAGAGAAATCATCCATAAATACAACATAATATAAATATCCTCCTAATGATGTAACAGGAAACATACTAGATAGATCAGAATGATCCAATTGCAAAATGTCTATGGTCTTGCTATCACTTGAGGGGAATGGTCCCTTTGTATGTTTTCCCTTCGCACATCCCTGGCATAGACCTTCATGCTCTATTTTGAATTTGGGCATAATTATAACCATCTTCCTTGCATCAGGTAGATCCTTATAGTGAATATGAGCAAACCTCTGGTGCCATACTTTGGATTGAAGAGATGTTTCACAAGACATGGATCTCATTGGACTTCCTCCAACTTGATGTAAATTGTCAACCCTGAATCCAAGAGTAAATGCTTCTTTGAAATTTCTTTTCAACACATGTACCTTTCATGTGATGAATGCCACCTTGAATCATTTTTCTTCCATTGCCGAGATAGACAATAGATTCTTCTTTAGATCAAGTACATATAGTACTTCTTGAATATTAATAGTGTTACCTTGATTCAATTGAAGGGTAACATTCCCAACTCCCTTCACAGGATAGGTGGCATTGTCTCCAAGGATAATTTCCAAATTTGTATCCTTCTCTATCAGATTTGGAAGAGATTCCTTGTACTCAGTGAAGTGCCTTGAGGCACCACTATCAATCAAACAATTTCCCAAAGTATCTAGAGGAGAGGTAGTAGGAAGGCCAAATATAAGATAAAATTTCTTTTTCTTAGAATTTACAACATTAGACTCATCATACATGGAGTTTCTTATTCTTTTGGAAGCTCAATCATTTCCAGGTTGAGTAGCAGATGCATTCCTTTTCCCTGTGTTGTTGAACCTTCCATTTGTCTGATTGTTTTTGTTGCCCCTGGAATGTTTGTGATCATCATCATGAGATGTGTCCCTTATACTTGGACACTCCCTGTCATAGTGACCAAACTTGTTGCAAATGTAGCATCTTCCCTTCCTTCCATCTTTCAATCCCAGTCTTCCTTGACTTTTCTTCTTTGAACTTGCATTTTTCTTCCTCTTGGCATGAGTGGATAATGTAGTAGGATTATTCCTATTCGAAGGCATCTCCAATTCCATCATCCTTGTTTCTTCTTGAGAACATCCAGTCCGCAATTCTTCAAAACCTAGAATTCTGTTATTATTGAGAATAGTAGTGTTGAACACATGCTATTTAGGAGGAAGACCTCTAAGGGAAATGAGAATGAGCTCTCTGTCAGCAACAACTTCACCAATCGAAAGAGGATCCTTTTTTATCTTGGTAATCCTCATTAAGTAGGATTGAATATCCTCACCTTTTCCCTATTTTATATCCTTTAACTTATTCTTGAGAAAAAGAATTTGATTTGCATTGCTAGATTTGAACATGCCAACCAACCTATCATATATCTCCTTTGATGTATACAAATTAGAGATGTAATCAACTAAGTGCTTATGAATAGAATCCATGATGATCTTCTTGGCTTTGACTTCACCGTTCTTCTACTTTATCTTAGCAATAACCAATGCATTTGAAGGAGGTTCCAGAATCTTTCCCTACACATAATCCATCACATATTTCTCTTCTAATGTCAAATCAAGAGACATCTTCTATGTCTGATAATCAGAATTATCATGAAGCTTATCATTAGACTTGAGTAGGATGTGGAAGACATTGAATCTTTTCTTTGATTAGTGATTCCTCCTCTTGGTGATTACTCTTTTCACTCTTTCTTGGGCTTTGTCTTCACCTCAGCTCTGGCACCATGTTAATTTTAGGATAACAATGGTATGTTCTATGATTAGAGCAATTTTACTTCAATTTTATTTATTGGCCCAATATCATATCTACTATAGCAGTCACATCAACATGATAGTAAAATGTAGATAGAACATAAACAATAACACTAGAAGACAAGCCAAAACAAGAGGACACAAGATATGGAACTAGCTAGGGACACACCCCAATATGGGGAAACCCTTTATCAATTCTTCTTATAATTCTTCAAAAGTTCAGCAAAGAGAGAGAGAGAGAGTACAATTTACAATATTCACTTGCCCCAAACTGATAAGTCAAAACAGAAGAAACAGAAAGACCGAACTAGAAGTTCAATGTTGGTCAACATGGTTGAAATTGAACTCTAAAAAAACATGGTCAACCTTGGCCAAATCGGCCTCCAACAACAAGATAATGAGGCTCAAAATAGTCTGAAAATAATGAGTCAAATCTAGTCAACAAAATTCAACGGAACAACCTAAATTAGGGTAGTCAACGGTCGTGAATGTAGTGGTCAAACTACCTCGGATTTTGTCCCCAGAACAATGGCCTGCCCAAACAGAGGTCTCCCTCACAAAACTGAAATAAAAAAGGATCAATGCTAGTCAACGTCAGCCTCCTGAAATTTCGCCCTCCTGAAATTTCGGTCTACTAAAATTTTGGCCTCCTAAACTTTCGGTCAAATCTGGTCAATACAAAGGTTAGAAAAGATAGTCTTCCTTTTGTACATGTGGAGAGAGAGAGGCCCAAAAATATGTACCAAATCAAGATGAGAGAGAGAAAGATGAATGAGATGAGATGCGAAATTGAGGAGGAGGCTCCTTGTATTTATGTGAAACGTTGAAGGTTGGAGGACACTAATTTGATGGCTTCCTGACCTTAACAATTTGTCCATAATCAAAATAAATTCATAACTTCATTTGTACATGTCAGAATGGGATGATCTTTAGATCAATCCTACACCTCTCAGAGAGAGGAATCCAAGAAAAAAATGAGTTGCCTCATATGAGATTTCTAATGTGAAGTTTGGCCCCAGTTGCCAAATTTAACATAAACCCATGAGAATAATAAACCCAAGGGATTAATACTAAAAACCCAGGAGATTATAAACCCAAAGGAATGATATTAGACCCAAATAATTAATTTAAACCCGTTGGTATATAAATATTAAGATAAATATTGTAAACCCTAGAATTATCATGGTTGACCATGGTTGATTTTCATATTGAGAAAATATTTGTTACAATGTGACCTTGCACCATGGTTGACCATGGTTTACCATGATTGATTTTCATATGCATATAATCTTTGTCACAATGCAACGTTGGACCATGGTTGATTTTCATCTTGAGAAAATATTGGTCACAATGTGATGTTGGAGGGATTAACATTATAAACCCAAGGTATTTAAACCTTCAGATAAATATTGTAAAACCTAGAATTGTCTTGGTTGACCATGGTTGATTTTCATATTGAGACAATCTTTGTCACAATGCAATGTTTTACCATGGTTTACCATGATTGATTTTCATATGCAAACAATTTTTGTCATAATGCAACATTGGTCCAAGGTTTATTTTCATATTGAGAAAATCTTTGTCATAATATGACGTTGGAGCATGTTTTACCATGATTATAAACCAAGGGGATTTATATTAGACCCAGAGATTAATATTATAAACCCTAAGAATAATATGAAATGTTAAGAACCCTTATATTAATAAACTCAATGGATTGATATTATAAACCAAAGGGAATAATAAACCAAAGGGATTAATACTAAAAGCCCAAGGGATTATAAACCTAAGGGAATAATATTAAACCTAAGGGATAAATATTATAAACCAACGGTATATAAACCCTAAGATAAACATTATAAACCCTAAAATGAACATGGTTTACTGTGGTTTACCATGTTTTATTTTCATATTGAGACCATCTTTGTCACAATGCGATGTTGAATGATGGTTGACCATGGTATACGATTGTTGATTTTCATATTGAGACAATATTTGTCACAATGTGACATTGTACCATGGTTGATCATCATTGACAAAGATTATAAACCCAAGGGATTTATATTAAACCCTAGGATTAATATTATGAACCCTAAGAATAATATTGAGCCCTAGGAATAAGAACCTTTAGATTAATAAACGAAACAAATTGATATTATAAACCAAAGGGATTAGTACTAAAAACCCAACGGAATAATATTAAACCCAAGGGATAAATATTATAAACCAAAGGTATATAAGCCCTAACATAAATAATATAAACCCTAAAATAAACATGGTTTACTGTGCTTTATCATGCTTTATTTTCATATTAAGACCATCTTTGTTAGAATGCGGTGTTCGTCCATGATTAACCATGGTTGATTTTCATATTGAGACAATATTTTTGACAATGTAACGTTGGACCATGGTTCAACATCATTGACCAAGATTAATAAACCCAAGGGATTAATTCTAACCCAAAATTTTATAAACCCAAGGGAATAATATTAAACTCAACGGATTAATATTATAAACCCAAGGTACATAACCCATGAAATAAATATCATAAAACCTAAAATAAACATGGTTAACTAAAATAAACATTGTTGACTATGGTTGACTATAAACTCCCTTGGGGTTTAAAACACCAAGTGACTATGAACCTAAGGAATTAATATTAATCCCAAGGGATGAATATTATAAACCCAATTTAATTAATTAAATCCAAGCGATTTCTATTAAACCCAAATATTAATATTATAAATCTTATGAAAAACATTACACTATACAAATATGAACTCTTAGATTAATAAACCCAAGGGATTGCTATTATAAACCCATGAGAATAATAAACCCGAGGGATTAATACTAAAAACACAAGGATTTGTAAACCTAAAGGAATAACATTATACCCAAGGGATTAATATTATAAATTGAAGGTATATAAACCCTAAGATAAATATTGTAAACACTAGAATTATTATGGTTGACCATGGTTGATTTTCATATTGAGAAAATATTTGTTACAATGTGACATTCGGCCATGGTTTCCATGATTATAAATCAAGGGAATTTATATTAGACTTAAGGATTAATGTTATAAACCTTATGAATAATATTAAATGCTAGGAATAAGAACCCTTAAATCAATAAACCCAAGGGATTGATATTATAAACCAAAGGGAATAATAAACCAAAGGGATTAATACTAAAAACCCAAGTGAACATTATTAAACCCAAGGGATACATATTATGAACCCAAGGTATATAGACCATAAAATAAACATGGTGACCATAGTTTAGCATACGTGATTTTCATATTGAGACAATCTTTGTCACACTGTGCCATTGGACCATGGTTGATTTTCATATTGAGACAATATTTGTCATAATGTGACATTGGACCATGGTTGACCATGATTATAAACCAAGGGGATTTATATTAGACCCAAATATTAATATTATCAACCCTAAGAATAATATTAAACCCTAGGAATAAGAACCCTTAGAGTAATAAACCCACGAGATTGATATTATAAACCAAAGGGAATAATAAAACAAAGGGATTAATACAAAAAACCCAAGGGAATAATATTAAACCCAAGGGATAAATATTATAAACCAAAGGTATATAAACCCTAAGATAACTAATATAAACCCTAAAATAAACATGGTTTACAATGGTTTGTCATCCTTCATTTTCATATTGAGACCATCTTTGTCACAATGCGATGTTGGACCATGGTTGACCATGGATGATTTTCATATTGAGACAATATGTGTGACAATGTGACAGTGGACCATGGTTGAGCATCATTGAAAAAGATTAATAAACCGAAGGGATTAATTCTGAATCCCCAACATTTTATAAAACCAAGGGAATAATATTAAACTCAAGGAATTGATATTATAAACATAAGGTATATAAACCGTGAAATAAATATTATAACCTAAAATAAAGATGGTTGACGATGGTTGACTATAAAGTCCCCTGGGGTTTAAAAAACCAAGTGACTATGAACCCAAGGAATTAATATTAAAACCATGGGATGAATATTATAAACCCAATTTAATTAATTAAACCCAAGGGATTTATATTAAACCCAAATATTAATATTATAAACCTTATGAAAAATATTATGCCCTAGGAATATGAACCCTTAGATTAATAAACCGAAGGGATTGCTATTATAAACCCATTAGAATAATAAACCCAAGGGATTAATACTAAAAATCCAAGGGATTCTAAATGCAAAGGAATAATATTAGATCGAGGGAATTAATATTATAAACGAAAGGTATATAAACACTAAGATAAATATTGTAAACCCTAGAATTATCATGGTTGGCCATGGTTGATTTTCATATTGGGAAAATATTTATCGCAATGTGACATTGCACCATGGTTTACCATGATTAATTTTCATATGCATACAATATTTTTCATAATGCAACGTTGGTCTATGGTTGATTTTCATATTGAGAAAATCTTTGTCACAATGTGACATTCGGCCATGGTTGACCATGATTATAAACTAAGGGTATTTATATTAGGCTTAAGGATTAATAGTATAAACCCTGTGAATAATATTAGACCCTAGGAATAAGAACCCTTAAATTAATAAACTCAAGGGATTGATATTATAAACCAAAGGAATTAATACTAAAAACCCAAGGGATTATAAACCCAAGGGAACATTATTAAACCTAAGGTATACATATTATAAACCCGAGGTATATAAACCATAAGATAAATATTATAAACCCTAAAATAAACATGGCTGACCATAGTTTGGCAATTTTTACTTTTATATTGAGACAATCTTTGTTAAAACATGACGTTGGACCATGGTTGATTTTCATATTGAGACAATAGTTGTCACATGTGACATTGGACCATGGCTGACCATGATTATAAACTAAGGGGATTTATGTTAGAACCAAAGATTAATATTATAAACCCTAAGAATAATATTAAACCCTAGCAATAAGAACCCTTAGATTAATAAACCCAAGGGATTGATATTATAAACACTAAAATAAACATGGTTTACCATGGTTTATCATGCTTATTTTTCATACTAAGACCATCTTTGTCACAATGTGATGTTGGAACATGGTTGAACATGGTTGATTTTCATATTGAGACAATATTTGTGACAATGTGACATTGGACCATGGTTGAGCATCATTGACCAAGATTATATACCCAAGGGATTTATATTAAACACTAGGATTAATATATAAACCCTATGAATAATATTATACCCTAGGAATATGAACCCTTAGATTAATAAACCCAAGGGACTAATTCTAAAGCCCCACCATTTTATAAACCCAAGGGAGTAATATTAAACCCAAGGGGATAATATTATAAACCTAAGGTATATAAACCCTAAAATAAATATTATAAACCATAAGATAAAAATGGTTGACTATGGGTTGACCACCATTTTTAAACATTGACTATGGTTACTACGGTTTACCAAATATTACTATCATTGACCATGGTTGAACTAGAATGCCTATGATTGAACATGACTCACCATGGTTGACAGAGCTCAACCATGCTTTATATAGTCAGTTATTCTTGACAATGGTTGACCATGGTAACTAATATGATCAATCATAGTAAACCATAGTGATCACAATTGATGATAGTTTATCATGATTCGACTATTGTTGGAAATGTGCGACTATTGTTAAACATTGCTACTTATTTTTTCACTATGGTTAATGATTTTTTTAGTACAGTTGGACATCTTTGACCATGGTTGTTCATGTTGACCTTTAAAAGGTTGACTATGTTTGATTATGTCATCACGTTGGCTATTGCTAAATATGGTCAACATAGCATTAACCAATTTTGATCAAGGTCAATTCTCAAAGATTTTGAAAGGCTAGTAAACTTCAAGTATATATATCCATCTCAATGTTCAAGATTACTTGAGTTTAGTTGACAATTTTTAGTAATTTAAGTAGAGTTTAAATTTAGGAAGAAATTAGCATGTGTATAAGAGATAAAATTAGGGTAGCTATTATTTAATATATTAATGATTTTTCAAGAGTATTTTCATTATTTATTCTTATATTTTTAAGTAATTTAATCCATTTGAACTATACCATTTTAATCATTTTTAATTATATTATTTGAATTATTAAAATTTAATCATTTTTAATTATACGATGGAAATCAAAGAGGAGAACAAATAAATTTAGAGACAACACAAGATAGATCTTAGAAACAAGAAGACATTAACCAATGGATACGAGAAGCGTAGGTTTGCATTACATTGCAAGCTTGATCTTTGCTTGGATTAGTCAAGTTGAGGAAAAATTATGTATTTATAGATTATCCAAGGCTCTAGAGTTTTTTGCATGAGTGCATAATGCAATGTCTAGAAGTCGGCATGAGGTGGCATGGTCAGCTGTAGGTAGTGACTTCTAGAAGTTCGATGTCGGTTTGGCTTCACAACTAACACTACACCACTTGAAGCCAAATCAAGAGTCTTGAATCAAGTTACTTCCAATCCTAAAACACATCTACATAGCTCAAGCTTATTTCTTGGTAGAATCTTAGTGAGAATATCAACAAGGTTCTTATATGTATGGATCTTTTCTAAGGATAGCTGCGCTTCCTCCAACACATGTTGGATCCAATGGTACCTTAGGTCATTGTTCTTGATTTTTGAGTGAAATTTCGAGTTTTTTGCCAAGTGAATGGCACTCTGACGATCACAATATAACACGTACTTCTTATGCTTCATTCCTATCTCTGCTAAGAATCGTTGCATCCACAACATCTGTTTGCAAGATTTTATTGTAGCTATTTACTCTCCCTCTGTTGTAGAGAGAGTTACTATTCTTTGTAGCCTTGACATCTAAGATATTGCCACACTTGCAAATGTGTACAATAAAATGTAGTGAAATTTCTGGTGTCCATATCTATTTCCATATCTGCATTTGTAAATCCTTCAAGAACAATATTATTATGACCAAAACATAAACAATAATAACTAGTAACCTTGAAGTAACTCAAAATACATGTTACTAGTTGACAATGTTGTTTCCTGGATTGGAAAGGAACCTAATCACTACTCCCATTGAATATGCAATGTTTCATCATGTACATACCATGACATACATCAAGCTAACAACTGCTACAACATAAGGAATATTTCTCATTTCTTCCTTCTCTTTGTCATCATTAGGAAAAAACTCAGTACTTAGCTTGAAGTGGGTTGCATGGGATGTACCCATTGGCTTGGGATCCTTCATATTAACCTTTTCAAGCACATTCTTGATATATTTTTCTTGTGAGAACCATTTTTTTTTTCCTGTCACACATTATCCTCATTCCTAATATCTATTGTCATGGACCCAAATCCTTCATTGCAAATTTGTTTCCCAACTCTTTCTTCAACCGATTGATAATATTCTTATCATGCCCAACAATCATCATGTCATTCACGTATAACAATAATATGATATACTTTCCTCAATCATGCATATTGATATAGACACAATGGTCAACCTCAAACCTATGAAAACCATGGTCCAACATGAATGAATCAAATTTATTATACCATTACCATGGTACTGTTTCAGCCCATAGAAGCTCTTCTTTGACCTACAAAACAAGTCTTCTTTTTGATGCAGAAGTGTCTAGCTAATGGGTCATCATGATAGAAGGTTGTTTGGTCTCTAAGAGGATTGAGAAGGAATTGCTAAGTGAACACTGTAGTTATTTTTTTTATGTTGTTTTAATTTAGTAAAGAACAATATTTAGGAAGGTAGAGGATTAATTAGTCAAACTCTTGCAAGTAATTATTTTTATTTTCATGTCAACTTTTACAAGATCGTAACGTAGGACAATAAATAGATTTTTGAACTAAAAAAATGTAACCAACAGCAGTTAGGAGAAAACAGTTTCCAGATAATTACTGAAAAGGAACAGAACGCAATTGTAAGAGGTTCAACTTTTTTGAGAGAAAGAGAAATCTAATAAAATATCTTTGAGCACACAGACTATTTTCCAATATCCTATAACTGTCTATCTACCATTCTGTTAAATTGCCTAAAATAGTGAAAGAACTTTCTCTATTTTTATTCCACAAGCATGTACGCATATGTGTTACTATTTGTATTGATTCAAGCAGGCCAATAAATCAAAACAAGCTTCCAAACATAACTAAGGAATACGTTGCAGAAACGAGGGCATACAGTTCCTGAATTTGTCAATCAAAAGAGCACAAAGGAAACCTGGACGTTTATACATAATTCGAGGATCAAAGGTAGAGACAAGACGCAAAGATTTTCAAACAGTAAGGACAGACTAATCATACAGGTACTTCTGGAGAATAAACACTCTCTCTTTCATTTATAAAATAAGCATAGAACCTCTGTTCGAATACATACTTTCATAAAAAACTCTATTTATATATGCACATAGTCCATGCAATAACACTGTACAAAGTTCGAAGGGTTATCATAGCATATGAGTTTAGAAACTCTAGCCATAAATCAAAACCTACAGCAACTACCCACAAGAAGAATAATGCAAATCTAGTAGCCTACGACTACATACTGTCAGCGGTCTCAAACCATCACAAAAAACCGTTGTAACCGTAGCCTATGACGAGGAAAATAAAAGTTAAAAGATGACAGGGAACGACCCTACCCAGGTCTAGCCAGCGCACCGAGGAGCCGCAATCAAAACCCTCCAGAACGAGCATACCTGCAATGACAGACAACAACCGAAATTTGTGAGCATACTATGGTAGATAAAGAAGAGACTGAAAGAAAATAATGAGACCAGGGTTCGAACTTACCTTACAGAGACAGGGCACTTACATTGCAGTCACCTAGGGTCACTCTACTCACGAAAGAGCAAGTGCGTGAGTTAAACAGTGTGAAAAGGAGAAAGAACTGATAGCAGGGAACAAAAATTTACCTTGACATTGTGGAAGAAACTAAAGCCGAAGACCCTGAGACCACAACCTGTCCATGAAACAGAGGAATGTAACCAGAGAACTCAACGAACAGTCGCATAGAAGGATTCAAGACCAAAAGGAGTCGCACAGTCTAGCTAAATAACCAATATCAACTTGTACACAGAGAAATTCTAGATTCTAACAAGCAAACTATAGTCCATAACTCGACAGAAAGATTAAGTGCCAGACAGAGAAACAAATAACATAATAACTGAGTCCAAACAAGAGTTCATTACTAGACGGAGAAGCCGATAAGTTTCCAGGTCAAGAGTCGAGCGAGAGTACTAGAGGCAGCATAACATTATACAAAGAAAACCATGCAGAATAACCATGTTGTAGAATCCTCAAACCTCAACAGCTGGATGAGCAAAATGACTGAGAGATAGGGTTTGAGAACCTCATACCAAAGTGGGAGTGACAATTCCAAGGAGTGGACACTTGTCCAATAACCATTAGTGTGGGTACAAATCATAAGTGCGGACCCCAACTCAATTATAATATCATTGCAATCAACTGCCAAATGAACAAATATTACAATTAATCAAACTACTTATCATTTAATCCATTTAAAGTCCTTTTATTAACGTTGGTAAGTGGGACAAGGGGGGTTGGACCCCTCAAGTGGTATTAGAGCAGGAAATTGAAAGTGTCAGGATATGGAAGTTGGAAGACGAGGACGTGGGAGAGGTGTGCGTAGAGCAACAGACGAAGGATTAAGGGAAGAAATAAGGATCCTCACTACTTGTTTAGAGTTAGTGGAAGAAGGAAGAAGAAGGGATCCAGAAATAGGAGATGACAGCGAGGAAGAAGCTGAAGCTACAACAGATGGATCAGATGAGGAAGGACCGGAGATGAGGTTGTTGAGGTTGGTTCTGTTAGCCAGCAGCAAGCCCAAACCGGAGATTCCTAACTATGATGGCAGCCTATCCATAGAAGTTCTGTTGGACTGGGTAAGCGAGTTGGACAAGTGTTTTGAAAGTGAAGAGGTCAGCGAGGACTGGAGAGTCAAGTTCGTTGCAACCAAATTGAAGGGACATGCAGCCCTGTGGTGGGACAAAGTCCAAGAAGAAAGAAGGAGGATGAACAAGTTACCAATAAAGAAGTGGTCAAGGATGGTGGCCAAACTGAAAGGTAGATTTATGCCTAAGGATTACGAGGTTGCACTTTACTGGCAAGTGTAGAATTTAAGAGAAAAAGGGATGATAGAAATAGAGTATACAAAAGAATTCTACCAGGTGAACTTGAGAGCTAATTATATCGATGACACTTCGGAGAAGGCAGCAAGATACGTAAATGGTTTGAGACTAGAAATACTGGATGAAATCAACATTCTTTCCCCGAGAAATATAGAAGAAGCCTATCAGAGTGTTGTGAAGGCTCAAAAAATATTAGTAGAAAACAAAATGCTAGGAGAGGATGGGGAACCGACAAAGGACGAGGATAGTCCAATGGTAGAGGACGAACTGCTAGTAATAGCGAAGAGGGAAGCAACTCCAAGGCTTCAGGAATAGTAGAAAAAGGAGATAACAGTAGAGGTGGTAGGCCATATCAGTGAGGAAGAGGGAATGGATGAGGTAGAGGAGCTAATTTCTAGTGCTACAGGTACCACAAGTGGGGGCATAGATCTTTTGAATGCCCTGAAGTAGAACAAGCTAGCCAGAGAGGAACATTTGTTGCATAGCCTGAGGAAGCTGAGGCACCGCCCCGAGAAGCGGAAAATGTAGCGAAAATGGGGGAGGCCTTAGTTTTGAACAAAGTGTTACTGAAACCAATCAAAGAAACAAATGAACAGACCCAATGGAAAGTGCTATTCCGGACAGTTTTCAAATCACACGGAAAGTGCTACAAATTGATCATCGACAGTGGGAGTACAAATAATTTCGTTGCCATCGAGATGGTGGAGAAGTTGGGTTTGAAGCGGCTTAAGCACCCCACCCCTTACAAGGTGTCGTGGCTACAGAAAGGCCACCAAATGTTGGTTGATGAACAGTGTGAGGTTGAATTTCACATTGGCAGGTACAAAGAAAAAGTTATCTGTGATATTATGCCAATGGAAGTTTGTCACATACTGCTAGGAAGACCATGGCAGTATGATCAGAAGGTAGTACACGATCGGAAAATGAACTACTACAAGTTTGTTGAAGATGGAATCAAGCATACGCTTGTACCCATCAAGGAAGAGGAGACAACAGAAGCAAGTGGGATGAAAGCATTGTTAATAGGTGGAAAATAGTTTGTGAAACAGATCGAGAAAAGTGAAGTGAACTATGTTGTTGTGAGGAGAGCAAAGACAGTGTTGTTGTACACAAAAATGTCTGATCTGCCTGCAGAAATTCAAGAGATGCTGCAGGAATTCAGAGACATTGTAATGGATGATTTGTTGGACAAGTTGCCTCCCAAAAGAAGCATAAGTCATCATATCGACTTTATACCCACAGCAAGCCTACCAAATAAGGTAGCATATCAGATGAGCCCCAAAGATAATGAGGAAATCAGGAAACAGGTGCAGGAATTACTAGATAAAGGGTTGATAAGGGAAAGCTTGAGCCCTTGTGCAGTACCAATAGTTCTCACTCCCAAGAAAGGAGGAGAATGGTGGATGTGCATAGATTCATGCGCCATCAACAAAATCACCATTAGGTATAGGTTTCCCCTATCATGGATGGACAATATGATGGACTGCCTAAGTGGGGTAGCATATCTCACGAAGATTGATCTAAAGAGTGGCTATCATCAGATCCGGATCAGGGAAGAAGATGAGTGGAAGACAACCTTCAAGACTAATGAAGGGTTGTACGAGTGGTTGGTCGTTCCGTTTGGTTTGAGTAATGCCCCTAGTACTTTTATGAGATTGATGAACGAAATTCTGAAAGAGTTCATCGGCAAGTTTGTGATGTGTACCTTGATGACATATTAATTTTAAGCAGGACTAAAGAGGAACACCTTCAACATGTTCGAAGAGTGCTGGAGAAATTGCAACTGAAAAAACTACTGATAAATTTGAAAAAATATACTTTCCTACAAGGAGAACTGGTTTATTTGGGCTTTGTAATTGCAGAAAACGAGTTGAAGATGCACCCAAAAAAGATTGCAGCAATCATTAACTAGCCATCTCCAAAAAGCTTATTTTGAGGTACGTAGTTTTCATGGGTTGGCAAGTTTTTATCGCAAATTTATAAGAAATTTTAGTGAAATCTGCGTGCCTATGTTGGACACTATCAAAAAGGCCAGTCAGCCTTTTTGTTGGACCAAGGCAGCAGAGGAAAGCTTTTAGCTCCTAAAGAGGAAGATTACAGAAAGGCCAATTTTAAGGTTACCAGATTTTAATAAGCTTTTCCAGGTTCGTTGCAATGCAAGTGGTACAACTATTGGCGGTGTACTCAGCCAAGAAGACAAACCTATTGCATTTTTTAGCGAGAAGTTGAATGGAAGTAGGTAGAAGTATTCCTCCTATGACAAGGAATTTTATGTTGTCACCCAAGTTCTGAAGCATTGGAGACACTACCTGTTGGGGAGTGAATTTGTGTTATTCTCTGATAATTCAGCACTGCAATATGTGATGCAACAGCATAAATTGAACCACAAGCATGCCAAATGGGTGGAGTATTCGTAGCGTTTCACCTTTGTGTTGAAACACATCAGCGGGCAGACCAACAAGCTGGCAGATGCATTGAGCAGAAGAGCCTTGCTCTTACAGGAAAGTACAATACAAGTGTTGGGTTTCAAGAATTTGAAAGATTTGTACCAGACCAACACAGATATCAAAGAGGCCTATGAAGCCTATCAAAATCCCGTGCTAAGGAACAAAAGTCCATGGTTAGATTACAACTTGGAGGAGGAGCTACTGTTTAGAGGGGGACAGTTATGTATTCCAGATTGTTCGATGAGAAAAAATATTATATGGGAGAAGCATAGTGGAGGTCTAGCTGGACATTTTGACATAGAGAAAACTTTGGATCAACTTGGACGCTTCTATTACTGGCCAAGAATGCGAAGGGATGTACAACGATATGTGAGTAGGTGTAAAGTCTGCCAACTGGTGAGGGGACATACTCAAAACACCAGAATTTACACACCACTACCTGCTCCAAGTAGACCATGGGACTCAGTCAGCATTGACTTTGTCTTAGGTCTGCCTAGGACATAGCGAGGTTATGACTCGGTGATGGTGGTGGTAGACAGGTTTTCGAAAATGCTGCATTTCATCCCTTGTAGGAGAACTAGTGATGCCACTCACATAGCTCACCTGTTTTTCACGGAGATTATTAGATTGCACGGCCTACCCAGATCTATTGTTTCTGACAGGGACGTAATATTCATGAGACATTTTTGCTGCACCTTATCGAAGAAGTTGGATGTACAGTTGAACTTCAGCTCTACATATCATCTGTACACTGACAAGCAAATGGAAGTGGTGAATAGGAGTTTGGGGATTTTGTTACAGAGCTTGAGTGGGGAAAATTCACGGTTATGGGATCGTGCTCTCTCTCAGGCATAATTCACTTATAAGGATTCACCAAACCGCAACACTAGACATAGTCCATTTTAGATCCTATACGGCATGCATCCTCGTGGAATACATGAGTTGCGGGATCTGGGAAAGTTGGAGAAGAGAAGTGTTGATGGGGAAGATTTTGCCGAAGCGATGAATGAATTACACGAGCAGGTGAAATCAAAGTTGCATGGCAGCATTCAAAAATATAAACAATAGATAGACCTAAAGCGACAGGAAGTACAATTCAATGTAGGTGGTGAAGTCCTTGCACACTTACGTAAAGAACAATTTCCTAAGGGCACATATAACAAGCTAAGGTTTAAGAAGATTGGTCCCTATAAGATTTTGCGTAAGTTCTAGGCCAACGCATATGAAATACAACTGACACCAGATATAGGTATATTGCCTATTTTCAACGTGGGAGACCTGTTCCCATATACTGCCAACTTGGAAGATGACAGTGTGGTACGGTCAGAATGAGACACCCAAGTCAGAGACAATTCTTGGATGAGGCACATACCTTCAGCTCCACCCCATGAGATCGAGAACATTCTCGACACACAAGTGGCCAAGAGGACTCGCAGGAACAAGTATCTATGATACCTTTTCTAGTGGAAGAACCGTCCAATCGAGGACAGTTCGTGGCTCGATGTGGCATAGATACAGAAGGCGGGTTATTCTATGGAGGAGCTCATGGAACAGAGCCATGATTTTTTCTTACTCCGGGAGCCTGATGCAGGAGCATCAAGCTGATGGGTCATCATGACAGAAGGTTGTTTGGTCTCTGAGAGGACTGAGAAGGAATTGCTAAGTGAATGCTGTAGCTATTTTTTTTATGTTGTTTTAATTTAGTAAAGAACAGTATTTAGGAAGGTAGAGGATTAATTAGTCAAAATGTTCCAAGTAATTATTTTTCTTTTCATTTCAACTTTTACAAGTTGTAACGTAGGACAATAAACAATTTTTTGAACTAAAAAAATGTAACCAATAGAATGTAACCAACAGCAGTTAGGAGAAAATAGTTTCCAGATACTTATTGAAAAGGAACACAACGCAATTGTAAGAAGTTTGACTTTTTTGAGAGAGAGAGAAATCTAGTAAAATATCTCTGAACACATAAACTATTTTCCAATATCTTGTAACTATATATCTATGATTCTATTAAATTTCCTAAAACAGTGAAAGCACTTTCCCTATTTTTATTCCACAAGCATGTACGCATATGTGTTGCTATTTGTATTGATTCAAGCAGGCCAATAAATCAAAACAAGCTTGCAAACATAACTAAGGAATACGTTGCAGAAACGAGGGCATAAAGTTCCTCAATTTGTCAATCAAAAGAGCGCAAAGGAAACCTAGACGTTTGTACATAATTTGAGCGTTAAAGGTAGAGACAAGACACAAGCATTTTCGAATAGTAAGGACAGACTAATCATATAGGTACTTCTGGAGAATAAACCCTCTCTATTTCATTTATAAAATAAGCACATAACCTCTGTTTGAATACATACATTCATGAAAACCTCTGTTTAAATATACACATAGTCCATGCAATAACGTTCTACAAGGTTTGAAAGATTATCATAGCATATGGGTTTAGAAACCCTAGTCGTAAATCAAAACCTACAACAACTACCCACAAGAAGAATAGTGCATGTCTAGCGGCCTATGACTACATACTGTCGGCGGTCTCAAATTATCACAACAAACCACTGTAACCCTAGGCTATGACAAGGAAAAAATAAGTTACAAGATGACAGGGAACGACCCTACCCGGGTCTAGACAGTGCATCGAGGAGCCGAAGTCAAAACCCTCCAGAACGAACATACCTACAACGACAGACAACAACTAAAATTTGTGACCATATTTGATGCAGGAGCATGTGACTCAGAGGGAAAAAGTCTTCCAACTTATTCAAAAATAAAAAAAATAAAAAAAATAAAAAAATCTACAGGCAAGGGAGTGGGGTCCTTTAGCCTACAGTTTCTATGTTTTTTTTAGTTAAAAAATAGGAACAGGGTAGAGAATAAAACATGCTATCTTTTTCAGTTAAAAATAGCATAAAAGTAGAGGATAAAACATGCTATCTTTTCACAGATAGATAAGTTGTTAAAATCCTTAAATTGCTATGTAAAAAGCCTGCTTTTGTAATAGGTAAGGTCTGAGAAGACCTATCCATTATTAACAAAAAATAAAATGGCCACCAAGCTTGTTGGAGAGGGGTGTGCCAGAAGAATTATGATTACACTTTTCTCTCAGCGTTTTCATGAATCATCGATTTTCTGTTAAACTGGATGCATGCATCCAATAATTTAATTGACTGTGTATTAAAGGGTTGAATCGCCTTCCTATTCGCGTCTTGATGCCTTTATTGTGTGTGTTGGAATAATTCAGATCATTTCCTTTCCATTGTTATGCTGCCGACACATTGATTTCATGGTTATATGACAGAGTAGAACTCTATTTAAGAGAGTAATTATAATAATTTGTTAAGGGAATAGTGCAGGACGTGATTGAAACTTAAGTAAAAGTGATTCAAACGCTATTTTCCAGGGCTAAAGCATCCAGATGGCAGGATACTTACGTGTTCAGCAAAGCAATGGTGGAGATGGTAATATGTAATCACACCAAAGATTTACCATAGTTATTGTTCGTCCCAGTATTGTCGAAAGCGCATACGCTCAACCTTTCCCTGGATGGATAGAAGGCCACGAAATGATTGATCCAATCATTACGAAATATGGTAGAGGTCAATTATTTTGTTTCTTGACAGATGCTGTGCTCGATTTGGGACGGATGTGAAACATTACCGCGTATTGGAATAGTGATCTTTGGAGATCCGACTCAAGAATGCCGAAATTTTGTTCCGTCCAATATCTGTTTGAATTCAAGATATGGGGCTCTGAATATCTTGATCATAGCCGACCTTTATCCATGATCCCGTTTTATGGAGAAGAGTGTGTGTTCACTTGCATTTTAAAAACATGCCTTTTGTTTTGTGCGGTTAAGTGCTTGTTTCAAAGAAGGAAGGGTGACTGAATTCAGAATCCCCTTGTGGTTGTTGGGATTTGGTGACATGGGGATTTGACCTTTGATCGATATTGGATTTTGATTATGTTTCTAAAACGTTTTTTTTAATTGAAATGGAGTTGGCTGAGTTTATGGCTAGTTAACTAAGTTCTCTTATAAGATGGTTGAAAAGGTATTAATACATTTTAAATGAAGCATAGTTAATAGCCTTAATTGAGAGGTATTTAAAATTTGATCTTATGAGCTTCCAGAATTAAAAGAGTTGAGACTGTCTGATTTGAGTTTATTGGGATAATAGTTGAGATGCATTCTCATATGCACAGATTTTAAAAATCATGGTTATTGCAGGCCCTACCTACATCATTAGTGGTATCAGAGCCATCAACTGACATTGAATTGAATCTCAGGAGCAGGAGAAGGATGGCTTTCAGAGTTGGAAGAGGACGAGGACGTGGTGGAAGATGACGGCCTGTTGCGAATGCTGAAATAATGGAAAACATAGAAGAGCTGCGAGCTAGATTAGATGCGTTAACTTCAGACAGAAACATAGATGATGGAGATGTCAGTGAACCCGAAGTTGAAGCTACAGAGGAGGATGCTATACAGGTTACTCCTGAGATGAGGTTCTTTCAGTCAGTGTTGAAATCCACACCCAGGCCATGGAACCAATTAGTACCGGTATACCAAGGAGGACTGAATCCAGAAGAATTGATCGACTAGATTAATAGCATGGAGAAATTCTTCGATTATGAAGAAACAAAGACGAGAAGAAAGTAAAGTTTGCTATCACCAAATTAATAGGCCATGCATCGCTCTGGTGGGATGGTGTGCAGGCGGAAAGGAGGAGACTTGGTAAGCAGCCAATCAAGAATTGGAGCAGAATGGTAGCAAAGTTAAAAGGTAAGTTTTTTCCCAGTAATTATCAACAAACATTATTTAGACAAATGCAAAATCTTAGACAGAGAGCTTTGACAGTAAAAGAATACACATAAGAGTTCTATAAGGTGAGCATAAGAGCTGGAGAAGCCCAAGACATAGATGAGAAGGTGGCTAGATATATGAATGGCCTCAGGATGGACATTCAGGATGAGATAAGTCTGCTGTCTCCTAAAACAGTAGAGGAAGCTTATCAGATAGCACTGAAAGCTGAGGAAGAACTCATGAGGAAGTAGTCTACCAGAGGGAGAGGGACTTTCAAAGGAAAAGAAAGTCAAGGTGGTAGTGGAAGATCTACAGCACCTAAAGAAGGAGCTAGCAGTAGCTCAACCCAGCATGCACCCACAGGAGGTGATGCAAGAGGCAGAGGGAGTTTTTCTAGAGGAAGAGGAGGCAGAGAAATAAGATGTTATAGATGTAATAAGCTGGGAAATAGAGCTTTTGAGTGCCCAGAGAATGCAAAAACAAAGCAGAGGAATGCAATTGTTGCTCTAGTTGAGGGAGAGGCACCAGTGGCAGCAGTACCAGAAGAAGAAAATACACCAGAAAGAGGAGAATCTCTTGTAGTTAATAAAGTTCTGCTTAAGCCAGCAAAGGAGATGGCTGAACCACCACAAAGGAAGACTTTATTCAGGACAGTGTGCAAAGTCCAAGGGAAATGTTGCCAGATGATCATTGATAGTGGCAACACTGATAATTTGGTTTCTACAGAAGTAGTGGAGAAATTGAAGCTGAAGACAATGAAGCATCCAACACCTTATTAAGTGTCATGGTTGCAAAAGGGACATCAACTGTTGGTAAGTGAACAGTGTGAAGTGGAATTTCAAGTGGGCAAGTACAAAGATAAAATTGTTTGTGATGTGATGCCTACGGACGTGTGTCACATATTTCTTGGAAGACCTTGGCAATATGACAGAGGAGCCATACATGACAGGAAGAGAAACACCTACAAGTTTGGAAAGGATGGTGTCAATCATACATTGTTGCCTCTGCAAGAAGAAGATGGACCAGGACAGAAGATTGATCGAAAAACTCTGTTACTTGCAGGAAAGGAATACCTGAAGCAGAAAGGAGATCGACAGATAAACATGCAGTTAACAGAGGAGCTGAGGAAGCTCGAGCAGATGATGGATGTACAGTTGAGACGGGAAGAACTCAGAGCAGCTGAGTTGGAAGAGGAGGTTTCCATTGGTGAAACAGAGGAGAAGATCATTGATGATTTCCTGAGCTATTGGGTAAATCCAGATTAGCTGGATAATGTAAAACCATGTATTTTTGTAGCTAACAATTGTGATGTGATTACAGGTTTTACTGAGGAATCTTGTGAAACTGTTATAACACAAGAAGAAGTTCTTATGGATGCAGAAGAAGTGAATCAGTCTGTAGCACGGATATGTGAAGCAAGAGTTGAGACTGTTGAACTTTGTGATTTTCAAACTGAAAGTTTGTGTGTGAATGCAGGGACTATAAGTGATGATGGTATGCTTCAACAATGCCACAGAGAAATTGCATTGTTGGAATACTTGTTGGAAAATCCAGAGTATGACAAGGAGATTGCAGAAGAAAGAGTTCAGTGCAGTGAACAAGAGGAAAAATAAATCATGGAAACAGATGGTATGAGAGGAATATTAGATGATAGTCTTGAGAATTCTTTAGAGAATTCTTCGGGCAGAGAGAATCAACATACTGATGTGCTGATTGAGATGGAGAATTCAGAACAACATACTGAAATGCTGGCAGAGGGAAGTAAGGCACTGATGCCTTATGATTTTTGTTTTAACAAGTGTTTTGTGAATGCAGGTATTATCGCAGGTATTGAAGGACATTTGACTCAGTTGAATAGTCAAATGAAAGAGAAAGAAGAGAATTCTGTGGAAATTTCTAATCCATGGGATGAGGACCTTATGTTGCTGGAAAGGATGCTGAATGATCAGAATTCAATGCAGAAAGAATCTCAATTTCAGAATTGGAACTTGCAGATGCATAGAGATGAAGATAGCCGAAAGGAGTACACAAAGTACCAGTCCAGTAAGTTGCTGATAGGAGAAGGCAAGGAAGAAGTTTTCCGTTGTAGAAGACAAGAGGGCATGGATGATTGGGTGGCAGTAAGAAATGAGAAGGTAAGAACGGAAACAAGTATAGAAGCAAGAAGTCAGCAAGTGACGGTAAAAATTGAACGAGTAAGAACTGAGAAAGCCGTCTTAGCTCAGCAGGCAGCAAGAAATCAACAGCTTGAAGATTTATTGGACAAGGATATTGAATTAATTAGAAGAATCATGTTGAAAGTGTCTCAGAGGAAGACATCAGCAAGGAAGAGAAGCAGTAGAAGCAGCAGCAAAATGAAAACAGCGACAGATTATGAAAGTGCAGCTAGTGGAGAAAGACAGCATAAGATATGGAGACCTGGAGAAAAGCAGCAAGCAACAGTAGATGATGACTTGCAGAACAAAGTGTGGGATCCTGGAAGACAAGGACAAAGACTTAAAATGCATGATCAGGAGATCACGATCATTTTCAACCTTGGGAGTCTGATGCAGGAGCATGCGACTCAGAGGGAAAAAGTCTTCCAACTTATTCAAAAATTAAAAAAAAAAAAAAAAAATCTACAGGCAAGGGAGTGGGGTCGTTTAGCCTGCAGTTTCTATGTTTTTTTTAGTTAAAAAATAGGAACAAGGTAGAGAATAAAACATGCCATCTTTTTCAGTTAAAAATAGCATAAAAGTAGAGGATAAAACATGCTATCTTTTCACAAATAGATAAGTTGTAAAAAGCCTTAAATTGCTATGTAAAAAGCCTGCTTTTGTAATAGGTAAGGTCCGAGAAGACCTATCCATTATTAATAAAAAATAAATTGGCTGCCAAGCTTGCTGGAGAGGGGCGTGCTAGAAGAATTATGATTACAGTTTTCTCTCGGCGTTTTCATGAATCATCGATTTTCTGTTAAACGGGATGCATGCATCCAATAATTTAATTGACTGTGTATTAAAGGGTTGAATCGCCTTCCTATTCGCGTCTTGATGCCTTTACTGTGTGTGTTGGAACAATTTAGATCATTTCCTTTCCATTGTTACGCTGCCGGCACACTGATTTCATGTTTATATGACAGAGTAGAACTCTGTTTAAGAGAGTAATTATAATAATTTATTAAGGGAACAGTGCAGGACATGATTGAAACCTAAGTAAAAGTGATTCAAACGGTATTTTCTAGGGCTAAAGCATCCGGATGGTAGGATACTTACGCGTTCAGCAAAGCAACGGCGGAGATGGTAATATGTAATCACACCAAAGATTTACCATAGTTATTGTTTGTCCCAGTATTGTCAAAAGTGCATACGCTCAACCTTTCCCTGGATGGATAGAAGGCCACGAAATGATTGATCCAATCATTACGAAATATGGTAGAGGTCAATTATTTTGTTTCTTGACAGATGCTGTGCTCGATTTGGGACAAACATGAAACATTAGCGCGTATTGGAATAGTGATCTTGGAGATCCGACTCGGGAACGCCGAAATTTTGTTCCGTCCAATATCCGTTTGAATTCAACATATGGGGCTCTGAATATCTTGATCATAGCCAGCCTTTATCCATGATCCCGTTTTAGGGAGAAGAGTGTGTGTTCGCTTGCATTTTAAAAACATGCCTTTTGTTTTATGCGGTTAAGTGCTTGTTTCAAAGAAGGAAGGGCGACTGAATTCGGAATCCCCTTGTGGTTGTTGGGATTTGGTGACATGGGGATTTGACCTTTGATCGATATTGGATTTTGATTATGTTTCTAAAACGTTTTTTTTAATTGAAATGGAGTTGGCTGAGTTTATGGTTAGTTAACTAAGTTCTCTTATAAGATGGTTGAAAAGGTATTAATACATTTTAAATGAAGCATAGTTAATAGCCTTAATTGAGAGGTACTTAAAATTTGATCTTATGAGCTTCCAGAATTAAAAGAGTTGAGACTGTCTGATTTGAGTTTATTGGGATAATAGTTGAGATGCATTCTCATATGCACAGATTTTAAAGATCCTGGTTATTGCAGGCCCTACCTGCATCAATATTGTGGCAGATAAAGAAGAGACCGAAAGAAAATAACGAGACCAGGGTTCGAACTTACCTTACAGAGATATGGCACTTACATTGCAGTCACCTAGGGTCACTCTACTCAGGAAGGAGCAAGTGCGTCAGTTAAATAGCATGAAAAGGAGAAAGAACTGATAGCAAGGAACAACAATTTACCTTGACATTGTGGAAGAAACCAAAGCCAAAGACCCTATGACCACAACCTATCCATGAAACAGAGGAATGTAGCCAGAGAACTCAATGAACAATCACATAGAAGGATTCAAGACCAAAAGGAGTCGCACAATCTCGCTAAATAACCAGTATCAACTTGTACACAGAGAAATTCTAGATTCCAACAAGCAAACTATAATCCATAACTCGACAGAAAGATTAAGCACTAGATAGAGAAACAAATAAAAGAATAACCAAGTTCAAACAAGAGTTCATTACCAGACGGAGAATTCGACAAGTTTCCAGTTCAAGAGTCGAGCTAGATTACCAGAGGCAGCATAACATTATACAGAGAAAACCACGCAGAATTACCATGTTGCAGAATCCTCAAACCTCAATAGCTCAGCAAGCAAAATGACCAAGAGATAGGGTTTGAGAACCTCATACCAAAGTGGGAGTGGCAATTCTAAGGAGTGGACACCTGTCTAATAACCATTAGTCCGGGTACAAATCATAAGTGTGGACCCCAAATCAATTATAATATCATTGCAATCAACTGCCAAATGAACAAATATTACAATTAATCAAACTGTTTATCATTTAATCCATTTAAAGTCCTTTTTTTAATGTTGGTAAGTGTGACAAGGGGGCCTAGACCCATCCTTTTTCCTTTTTATTCAAAGCCTTATGGGTTCTCCATATCAATTTCCTCCTCCGATTAACCATGAAGGAAAGCGATATTTACATCTAAGTTTTCACATTCTAAGTCCAAAGCAATAAGAAGACCAAGAATGACTCTGATGGATGACATTTTGACAACAAGTGAAAAAATTTCAGTGAAGTCAATACCTTCCTTTTGGGAAAATACTTTCACCACAATCCTTTCTTTATACCTCTCCTTTTCGTCACCTTCATGCTTGATATTGTATATCCATTTGTTTTGAAAGGTGTTTTTACATTTTGGGAGCTTTACTAATTCCCAAGGTTTATTTTCTAGAAAATTATTAATTTCTTCCTATATTTCTTTCTTCCATTCTTTATTCTGCCAAACGTTACACACATCATGAAAACAATCAGGATCACCTTCATATATTAATAAAATATAGTTTGAAGGAGGATACCTTTGTGAAGGCTTATCAAGCCTACAATATCTGTGAACCAATTGTGGTGGTAAGTTATTAGGTTGAGTCTCATGTAAATGTTCCAACAAGGTTCCCTCTTCTTGATGTTCATCATTTTCAATTTGTTGTCCTTCCCACTCTTGAATTTGTTGCCCATTTCCTTTCATTGATGGAATGTTATCTTGCCATTCTTCAAAATTGTCAATAACTTCTTGACCTCCAACTCACCTACATACCTGTTAAACATATCTGACTCATTAAATATACCATCCTTGATTCTAATAGCTTTATGTTTGATTGGATTCCATAGACAATAACCAAATTCTCCATCTGCATATCCTAGAAAAATGAATTTCATAGATTTATAATCTAGCTTAGCTCTATTTTATTTGGGAATATATACAAATGGTTCACATCCAAAGATTTTAAATTTGACACTCTTTCTTTAAGTGTTCTGGTTTACCACAATGAAATAAAATAATCCTTCACCTACTTGATTTCAATCCTCCTATCCATCTTGAGCGCCCATGTCAACCTCAATAAATTCTTCTACCATGATCAGCTAGAGCTAGAGCTTCTCCTCCTTGGTTTTTTGCAATTGAC
The DNA here is from genome assembly GCA_000404065.3 of Pinus taeda. Lineage (NCBI taxonomy): Eukaryota > Viridiplantae > Streptophyta > Pinopsida > Pinales > Pinaceae > Pinus > Pinus taeda. The sequence goes on along the minus strand of APFE030631974.1, from coordinate 53,156 downwards.
ATGCGTCACACCTCCTCATTCATTAACTACTACTAACATAACCAAACTTTAGGGTCCCTGTAGGTGTTGATGTGATCATATATACAATTAATTTTTCTGAGTTGTCTAGCATAGAACACATTAACAAGATAGCTCTAATTTCATCATCTACAATGATTTTAACATAGGCAAGCTAACTAGTAATAATATTCAATTGATTCAAGTGCTAAACAATTGAAGTAGCCTCTTTCATCTTGAGATTATGAAGCTTATTCACCAAGAACACTTTGTTTGATGTCGTGTTGTTTTCATATAAATCATGGAGCTTCTTCCATAATCCTTCTTCCATATTTTCTCTAGCCACATTGAAATACACATTATTTGATAGATATTGGTGGATTGTTAAAATCACCTTTCTATCTAGGTTAATCCATTCTTCATTCATCATGGATGAATGTTTCTTTTCTATACCCTCAATCAACAAATACTAATATTTTAAAATCAATATATCCTCCATTTGTGATTTCCATGGGGTGAAATTAGCCCTGTTCAACTTTTTAATGTCACTTAATGTTGTTATCTCCATTCTTAATAAAATTTATGGCCGCAAAAATCAAGACTCCACTTATGATGTAAGACTTTAGTTATTACACCTTTTTAAATTAAATGGCCAAAATTAGTCTCCTTTAATAGAAATTTATTCTTTCAGATATAACGATGACATTTTTTTTTTAAATATTTAAAAAGAGTCTAAAAATAGTATATTTCACTATAATTATAAAAGGTATATAACCTAGAAAGTCAAAACTGCCAGTCCCAATCCATTTCCACTTCCTAAACAAAATGTTAAAACATAGCTTATCCCAAAACCTAATGCAAAAATATGAAATCCATTAAGTTATAATCATAATTCAGTTCCATGTGACAAAATAAGTCTCCTTTATTTGAACCAGCTTCAATGTCTCACACTACAACAAAGGTTGATTAGTGCTTAGATTTTCTACAAGAGCTACAAGGCTGGGTTGGGGTCTGTTAACGACATGAAGGCGAATAGGTCACTAAGGGACCAAGGTGGCCACTAGAAAGACTTAAATATAAAATTCTTAAGATCAAACATAGGAGGAGTGTACACTTCAAGAGTGTTTGAAGAATTTTGTGAATAACTTGACCAAATTGAAAAGAATGACACTTGGGACATTGTTCCAAGGCCTAAAGGGAAAAATGTCATTGGAACCAAATGGGTTTTCAAAAAAACGCTTAGTGATAAAGGCCCAGTAATCAGGAATAAGGCTCAATTGGTCTACAAAGGGTATGCCCAAATATAAGGGGTAGATTTCAAGGAAACCTTTGCACTAGTAGCAAGACTGGAAGCTATCATAATTTTTCTTTCCCTTGCCAGTAATAAAAACATCAAGGTATATCATATGGATGTGAAGTATGAATTTCTCAATGGAGATCTGGAGGAAGAATTTTACATTGAACAACCAAAAGGATTTATACTAAACACCGAAGAAGTGTTTGTGTGCAACCTGAAAAAGGCTTCATGTGGACTGAAATAGGTTCCCAAATCTTGGTATGAAATGTTGGAGAAATACATGCAACAAAAAGGATTTAAAATGCGTATTGTTGATAGTAATTTATACATAAAATCTGAAGGTGACTATCTACTAATTTTAGTAGCGTATGTCGATGATATAATCTTTGGCACTGACATGGAATAATTGGGGCATCAATTCACAAAATGTATGCAAAAAAAGTTCGAAATGTCCATGATCTAAGAGTTGTCTTCCTTCTTAGGTTTGAAAATCTCTCAGTCTCCAGGTGGAGTATTTATCTCTCAATCCAAATACCTTCGAGAAACTCTTAAAAAGTTCAAAATGGAATATTGTAATCCAATGAGAACACTTATGGTTACAGGATGCAAATTGTGTAAAGAAGATGAGACACCACTGATAAGTCAGACTGAATATAGATCCATGATAGGAATCTTATTGTATCTTTTCTTCGAGTCCAAATATCATGCAATTTGTGGGTCTTGTGGCCAAATTTCAGGCCTTCCCTCGTAAAATTCATGTTGGTGTTGTCAAAAGGATTTTCAAATATCTTCAAGGAACAACAGAATATGGACTGTAGTATGCTAAGAGAAAATAATTTAAGTTGAAGACCTGCATGGATGCTGATTGGGCTGGCAATCTTGATGATAGGAAAAACACCTGAGGTGCAGTCCTCTTCTTGGGGAAATGATTGGTGTCATGGGTCAGCAAGAAACAAGACTCCATTTCTTTATTAACTGTTGAAGCAAAGTATATTGTTCTTTCTACCTGTTTCACGCAAATTATATGGATGAAGCAGACTTTAAAATTATTCAGGTAGAGTTGACTGATCCTATTCCAATTATGTGCGATAATACAAGTTCCACCAACATCTCTAAAAGTCCAGTCATGCATTCAAAGACTAAACATATTCCTATCAAGTTACATTTATTGAGGGAACAAGTTGTAGCCAATGTTGTGAAACTTGAATATGTGGCCACTAAAGACAAACTTGTAGATATATTTACCAAGACACTAGAGAAAGTACCCTCTAAATATCTTAGGCAGTAGATAGGAGTTTTAAATACTCCTTCCAAATGAGTCCATTTTTGTATGTGTTGGAAACTACTTAGCATGAGATGTCAATGGAAGAGTAGGTTGCAGTGGTTCAGGGGGAGTATTCAAGAAGTATTATTTTCCATTGATGCCAAAGGGGGAGAAGGTTACTAGGGAATCAGAGAATGCCATGCCTAGCTTCAGGGGGAGCTTATGGTGTTGCCCTCAATGCCAAAGGGGGAAATCGTTGGACAGTTGGCATTGTCCGAATGGCTAGTGGTTGTGAGTGTGTTGGCCTTTATGTCAACCATATTAATATGGCGATTATACTTAGGATAAATCCTATGGTTGTTGTAGTTCTGTGTAGAGAATCATCATAGTAGCAGGCTTATTAAAAGGCCATAAAATGATGACTATGCTAATTGGTAGTCAAAGTTCAAGAGGAATCCCATGGTTGCTGCAATGCTCTGTAGAGAATCATCATAGTAGGAGATGTACTAGTGAAGCCATAATATTTTTCATATGGTGATTGCGAGTCCAGGAGAAATCCCATGGTTGTTGCAGTTCTCTGTAGAGAATCATCATAGTAGCAGGCTTATTGGAGAAGCCATAAAATTATGACTATGGTGGTTAGGAGTTTATGATTACAGGCACAAGAAGAGTCAAGGAGCAAAGAGTTACAGAGAATTTGAAACCATTTTATAGGTAGCATATGAGCTCAAAGCCTACATCATACCCTCTCCAATGTAAAGTTCTCTGAAAGATCTTTCCAATGGTGTGTGGAAGTTTGGAAATGGCCTCCTAGATCAAAAGTTAAGGTCTGTCGAAGTCAAGGTCTTGAAGTCCTGAGTAGGCCAAAATATCAGAGCTCAGCAGAGCGAAAGGATGAATATCGGAGGTCAGAGAAGATTAAAGCATCATAGCAGGCTATATCATAGGTTGGGGAATATTGAAGCCTCAAAGAAGGTTGTGTCTGGCGTTGGAGAATATCAGAACCTCAGAGCAGACTATATCGGAGGTTGAAGAATATCAGAACCTTGCACCAGGCGGCTATCGAAATATCGTAAGGTTGAAGCCATCAGAACCTCAAAACTTCTTAACATTTTAATTTTAATAGGTTACAATATATAGAGCTGTTGATATTGTTAAAAGCACCAAGGGATGCATAACAAGATTAACAAAGGTTTTCGTTGAAAAACCAAGGCTTGACGAGTAACCCTTCTCTCTTGTCAGATAAGACACATGGAAGCAGGTAATTGGCTTTGAGAAAGTTGTAGTGGCAATTGATGTCAACATGACGTGGGAGTATGGTGCACACGTGGGAGCTTGTTTTAGCATTTTCGATAGCCTACTAGCGAAAATTAGGATGACACATGTCACCACTTAGGAGGTGCCACGTGGAGAAATGACAATAGTATGATGTCATCTTGGAGGTCAGCATAACAGAGGTTGAGGACCCCATAACTCCTATGAAAATGGAAATTGAAAATGTTATGATAAAATGCGCTCTCATATTATTTGGCACATGGTCATGTGAAGATCAAAGGAACCAAGGGCTAAGAAGATGGAGCTAAAGTGCAATAAGAACTTTGCAAAAGTTACGATATGCAGGGGCTCTGATATAATGCTAGAATTGCATGCTAAGTTGGTGGTCACATGCCCGGTCTTATGAGAAAGAAAACACTCAAGAAGCTAAGCGCTAAGGGGCTAAGGGTATCAAAACTGTGTGATATCTTATCATTTCTTTTGTATGAGTTATGATATGTTATGGCTTTGATATAACAATATAAATAATTAAAAGAATGAATGGGTAGGGAGCTAGAGATTAAATGCAAATCAATAGAGTTGGTTTCTAAAGTTAGTGTGATCTAGAGAAATCGCTGAGGCAAGGTAATGAGGACAATAGTCCATAAAGAAGAACTAATGAGATGAAGAAAGAAATTGTCTACTTCTCATGCATATCTTGTAGAATTAAATGTGAAGGAGAGTGGTCATTCTTAATTACTATTAAGCTTTGTGAAGCAATGAATAAGAATGAGAATTCATGGTAGAGTGTGTAGGTTAACATAGATTAAATTCTTAGCATGGAGGATTACATAGGGAGTTAGTAAAGAAGTAAGAAGCCCATTCTTATGTTTAATTCCATAACAAATTTCATCCATTAGACGCAACAACAATATGAGGAGACATACCAAGGTACACTCAGGTAGTATGGACACATACAACAAAGAGAACATTATGCAGTGTGCATCAGAGGACCAAAACCATCGATTGACATCGAGCAAAGTAGAGGGGAACTATGTATGGTTTTAGAGTTGAGCAAAGAGAGCAGCGAGAGGAGAGAGAGTGTTGTGAAATGAGTGTAAGAGTAGAGATGAAAGTTGTGTAGCAGAGAGCATGTGTGAGAGAAGATAGAGGGCTGAGGATATGCTATTCTAAGTAGAGGATAGAGTTTTGTTGTATGAGACCAAGGGAGTCTGTGGAACAGTAGAGGATTGAGAGAAAAAGTTTTTTCTGCAACCAACCAGATTTTATTTTTCCATAATTGTATATGCCTCTCTTTTTAGTTTGAAAATTGTATGAAGTAGTAAAAAAATGGCAAGAGTAGGTTGTAACTTGAATTCAGAAGAGGTTGGTTCCTATTTGAAAATTGGTGCTTTCTAACCTAAGGGGTTGGGTGCCTCCTATGAGTGGGTTCTGTAAGTGGGTTCTCACAAACAAACTAATTTAATTAAGTCGGTGCTTAATTTATATCATAAAAAACAACAAATTAGTGGTATTTTCCCTCTAGGTTTCCACATGAAAACACCAGTGTCAATATGAGTGTGTTGTTCATGTGGTATATTCTATGAACGTATGAATGTTTAAACTTTCTTCTCACTTTCCTTATGAATGAATTCTCTCATAAGTAACAAATAATAGAGAAAATAAACTAAAAGAATATTCAATAAAAATATTTAAGAATCTCGCTATTATTGATTCACCCCGCCTCTTAGCAATTCCTTATTCCAACATAACATTGGCCTTAGTGATGATATAGTTATTAATGCTTTGGAATTTTATGAAACACAAAATGTGATTCCCATAAGTTCTTACCCTTGAAATACAAGGTTACAAGTATGTTCCAAACCAAAATATGCATCTGCAATATACCTCTACTTATATGCATATGAATTCCTTGCCCTACCACAAATCTCCCAAGTAAGCACATGCAAGAAAATAATTGACAATGGTAACTGGTTTGGGTTTAATTGACATCCTTTTCTTTGCTTTTAAAGGAGCAACTACCACATACTTTTCTTTGCGTAGTGCATATTTCCCTCAAATTTCATTAATGTAATATATGTTAGTATTTGAATTATTATGATTGCTCCAATTATTTTAGGCATGATTTTATTTGTAGAAGTTTATTTAAATCAAATGTTTTGTTCAAATAAAGGAGGAATTTATTTTGTATGAAAAGTTCACCATGGTGCCTTGGAAAACAATGGCAAGTGTAGGTTTTTTTCAGTTACATCGAGTGGAATTGGATTTTTCATTGAGATGTATGTGCACATTCCTTTGCAAATAATATAACTTTCAATAGAAATAAGTAAAGAAACAATAAAATTCAAAATAGTTCTTCTACCTTCTGTCTATCATTTAAAGTTAAAAACCATACTCTAAGACACTCCACATTTGTGTCCTTAACCCTATCATGTATGCATTATCCTTCTGCTAATTTAAAATTCCTAGGTATATTTCTTTATTTCATTAGATAATTTTATATTTTTCAAAATCTTAATATATTTTTTTGTTGTTCCTTGAAAATTGAAATCTTGGGATGAGTTTGAAACAGTTTCAAACACCTATACTCACATTCCCTGCCCCTTATTATGGAAAATCATGTAGCATATCTATTGGACCATTATCGAGGATGAAACATCATAAATATTTCCAGAGCCCAAATAATTCATACCAATTTTCCAACTTTTTATTATGAATATCTTAAAATTTAGTGTAATAATTTTTAATATGTTAGGTGTTATCACTCAAAATTTTCCTTAGAAGTTATCAGAAGAAGGAAGAAACCAAGGTAACCATAGACCAATCTTTTAAGTATAGGCTCTAGCCAACCTATGATTCAGAGAGGGATCTCTCTATATAATTTAGCTTTGTTTCTTATGGGATTTTAGGCTAGTTCTTAGTGTTCCTTGGGGTTTTGGTTTTTATTTGCAGGTTGGGTGGTGGAATTCTTAGAGTAGATGGATAGAGCTAGGTCTTCAAGCCATTAGACTATGGATTCAACAAACGAATAGCAGAATTGGACCAATTCATTAAAGGGAATGTTCACAGGGTAGGCTAGAAGAGAAAAATGCAAATCTTTAGGCGTAATGGGTGAAGTAATTCCAACTAGGGTGAAAGGGCACTTAAGAATCCTTAGACAAGGATCAGAATGGAGAACAAAGGATAATCATGAACAAAGGGCAATTAAGAATCCTTTGCTATAGATCACAAGAAGTCACCTAAACTAAGGAGCAATCAAGAATTCCTTAACTTAGATTTGTGAAGAAAACATATAATAATGCATAACAATCAAGACAGAGTGAATTTAAGCAATTTTTAAAATATCATTCCATGTTATAACATTTAGATTTTAGAGATACATAAAATATTATGGAAAAAACTTAAAGAAAAACCATATTGAACATGAGAGAATACTTATTTGTATTTCTCTTTACTCAAGAATCTTGTAAAATCTCTGATCTTTATTCCTTAATCCTGCAAGACAATCCAGTCATTGATACAATAGAAATTCTGATTTGAGAGAAAAAGTATATAGAAATGTTTTGGGATCCACACTACATACCTCAAATTGTGAAGTATTTATACAAAAACTTATTACAAAATATCTCAAAACAACTTGAGATTTATTCTAGGAAATACAAATATCTTCTAGTAAGAAGATAGAGACAACTAATGAACTATTTCTTGTTGTCCCTTTAATTATGGTTGTGCTAGCCTTTATGGTTGAGCTGTAGCCCTTTATGCTGGTTGATAGTTGTGACATTTTTATGTTGGAGCCTTCTTTACTTTGATCTTTCATCTGATACTCTTTGACCCTACTACTCTTTGAGCCCATTGTGATGTTTTTATCTGTTTCACTTAGCTTCCTTCATTTTTATTGCACAGTAACTTTCAGTTGTTTATTTATCACAGTAAATCTATAATTGTCTCCCACCATTCTACATCTGGTAATTTCACATTAACCATTCTCCTATGGATTTCATCAGCCTCAGTATATTTTGCAAAATTTGGCTTGGTGAGAAAAAGATGTTTGATTTCATGTTCAAGGAAGAACAAGTTTTCAAAAGTGTCAAAGAATACTTTCCTTGTTGGTAATTCCCTTATGGATGAAGAGTTGGCTTGTTCCTTAGCCAATTGTTTGAGTCTATTACCATAGTCCAATTGTATCATGAGTTTATCATTGATGACCACAGGACTGGGTAGACCTTTCTCCCTCAAAATCTGAAATTTAGCCATGAACCTATCAATGGCTACCTGCATATTGTGGCACTTTTCTTCCAAATTATTTATAAAGTTTCTTTTGGAAATGACCTTCCTTATTTCCAAAATGGCAACAGTCCTTTCTTCTATATTTAACTCTTAGAGCTCATATTTATTCTTGTTGTTGAGGAAGTGGATGAGTTTATTTGCATCCTCTGGTTTGTTTCCCAACTCCTCCTTTACTTTTTGGATAGCTTCTGTAGCTATCTTTACCAACTCTGTTTTCTCAAAAATAACTTGGATTGATGGCCAAATGTCATTGATAGAGTCAATGATACTGGCCCACAACATTTCCTTGGTTTTTCCAAGTGGCTTCTCAAGTGTTAAATCCTTTTCCAGGATTTTGATCCTCTCACCCATTCTCTGGGCCCTTTGTGTTTCTTCTTTCTGCTTGAGTTGGGAAAGTTTGGAGTCAATTTCCAAACTTGCCCCCTTTTCCTTCAATCTTTTCATCTTTGTAGCCTAGATAGAAATATCTTTCATGGCTTTCACAAGTTTTGCTGCTTTGTCCCCTAGTGCACCTACTGCTCTAGTAGATTTTGTTGTTACTGGCAATGATGTTGTAGGTGGAGCTATGGGTGCCAGTGATGCTGCCAGTGTAGAAGGAATTGTTGTGGATACTGTGGGGATGACAGTTCTGGAAGTTTTGGCCAAGTCACTTTGCTTTCATTGAATTAAAATGTCCAACTCCTTCTCTGTCTCCTTGAGTTCATCGTTCAGCTTCAGGGCCAAGTCCATGAGCTCTTCATGTCCTTCCTGGGATTCTAAGACATCTATTGTTTGTGGATGATGTAGCTGGGGTATCTTTAGTTTCTTCTTGAGTGTGGCGATATCATCAATTTTCTTCTTAATTAGCTGCTCTGTGGATTTTATATCCTTGGGATCGTGTCCCAATTCAATTACTAAGTCCTCTAAGGACTTGATTCTTGTGTCCTTAGCCTGTGAGGAGGCCTTTTCCAACTATAACTGTGCAGATATGTTGTTTAAGGAATTCTGTAGTTGGTGGTCATTTATGGCCTTTCCAATCAAGGTGGAGTATATCATATCCCCTGTTTTCTTATGTAGCTCATTCTATTCTATGGGATGGATATCTCTTGCCAGCACTTCAAAATCTACTTTCTTGAAATCGAGGCTGTTTTTGGCTGTTGAGTTGTAGCCTTGATAAAATTCATATGAATTTTCCCCTCTTTGATATCAAAGGCCGACATTAGCCTGGTTTGATTGGTATGGGTCATCTTTAGGTAGTGGGCATAAGTTTGGACCTTAAGCTTCTCATTCCTTGCTTTTATTTCCCTGTACCTTTCCTTGATGTCTTGGTCTTTGTCAGTAGGCATTATGAAGGAAGATACCTCAAGACTGAGCTTCCTTTCCAACTCTTGAGTTTGTGATGTGGAGGGTGTACTTTCCAATGGGTTGATGGGCCTGCTCCTGTTTCCTTCTATGCTGGTGACTTCTGTTGTTTCCTTTGTGTATTCTTGTTCAGAGATAGGATTCACTCTCTGTCTTTTTGCTTGGCTTGTATCTGCATAAGCCTATGAAGTGGCCCTTGCTGATGTGGTGGCCTCCTCCCTACTTCTTTTTAGGCTCTTCTCCTTATTTAGAGGAGTCTGCACAACTGAGGGGGTACTCATGGTTGTCTATGGTCTAGTTGATTTCTCTAGCCTGTCTGACTATTATGGCCTGTCTGACTACTCTGGCACTTGCAGGAAAGAACCCTCATCAAGTTGTTTTTCAAGATTGATTAGAGCATTCTCTATGTCTATTCTAGTGTTGTCTTGATCAACTAGGGTTCCTTCCACCCATTCTGATTGGTTGGCATAGGCTTCAATCTCAGGTATGGGATGGTGAATAAAAGGTTCGAACTTGACCTTTTGCCTCTTCTTGGTGATGAATTCCGAAGGTTCATATCTCCAAACAAAATTTCTCTGGAACTTCATCTTCAAGAGTATCAAATATGCCTCCTTCCCAGCCTCCCCAGAGTTACATATGAAGGGGCCTAGTTGGTCTTTTATTTTGAAATTTTCCTTCTTCTTGGCATTTACAAATTTTATCTCGTCTGCATTGATAATTTCCCTGTAGTATTCTAATGTGAACAACCTCATACGGAGGTATCTTGGCAATGTGTATGGTGCAAGCATGCAACCATATATCCTGATTTCTATGTGGTTCTGGCAAAGGTACCAGTCACCCACTTTGGTCTACTTTGACAGTTGAAGGACTCTCTTTATTCCTGGATTGATTCTTGGAGGAGGATTTCCAATCAACATTGTCATAACTAGATGCACAAATAAGTCAATGAAGTCTGAATAAGAGTATGGAGACTGATACTCGTGGATTAATGGGGTCAAACAAAGACTGACCTTGGTTGACCCTTGGTGTCAAGCTTCTAAAGGGTGAATGGAAACTTATCTGACTAATAATATAAGAACATATGGTATAAAACTAAAGAATATTTGAAGGCCCTTTCACTACCCATTCTTGTGAACTTCGCATGCATCTTGTCAGCTATGAATGTGACAAAGTCATAAATGGTTATAGGAGGTTGTCTTGGGGTATAGATGGACATGGAAGTGAGGATAATTTCATCAACATACTCACTTGTGGAGTGATGGTGGTCTGGTTGTAGGAAGGAGTGTTAATCTCCCAAACTGCGAGATTATATCTTCTACTTCTATTTGTAGGTGTAATTGTTGGTTCAATGGGCTCTCTGTCATCCACTGACAACCTTAGAACTTCCACTAAGTTAGCAGAATCCTCTAAGAACTGCAGAGTTATGCTAAACCTCCACTAGTCAGGACCCGACGGTAATATAAACCATAGCTTGATAAAATTTGAAATCCGCTTTCTAAAAGCCATCAGCACTTCTTCACCATTGATCTATTCAATATCCAACAGTCACAACTCTCCCCAACCTCGAACCTGCTCCTCGTCTATCAACCATCGATCTTGTTCCACCAGATCTAACAGTTCAACTGAATATCGACCAGGACACTTGCGCACTTTAAACCTGCCCGATAAGCAGTTTCTCTCTCTCTCCTCTCTACTACATGTCACAACGTGTATGGAATCAGAGCCAATCGGAAAAATATTGCTTACAACATTTCTTCCGCCCGAAACCCACTTGTGGTTTTCTTCAATCTGCTTCGTCTCGTTATCTATTGGTTAACTTCTGTGCCCGAACACCATTGATCTGCCTCGACCTAGATCTAACAGTCCAAATTAAATCTTCACAAATTGCGTCCTTGGTCTTCCTCCGCTGATCTCAACCATCCGCTCCACACTCAGAATTCACGAGAAACTTAGTTAAAAAGAAAACACAGAATTTAACACTGTCGACATAATTTCGTTCAATCTCACAGAACACCAATTAGACTTTGAATCTCATAATAACACAGAGATTTCGAAGGAGATTATCCTTCGGGATTTGACAGAGAATTTCTCATCCACATACACTAAAACTAAATTTTCCCAATTTACTAAATTCGCTCCAAGAAAGCCAAATTTCTTCAATAGTCAAAATCCTCTTACAGTAGTGTGAAAATTACATAAGTACTGGTTCATCCTACTGGCCAAATCCTAATTCAAAGGCTAAAATTTATTAACCCTATCTGTCTTGCGAGGCATTCTCCTCAAGAATCTCCACTACAGCTAACTAATTGAAACTTATTATATCATGATCAAATCCTATATTCTAGCTCTATGCTTAACTAGAAAAACATGGAAAGTGATGGCTTAAAGATCCCACTCCTTTTCTTTTAATATTATTTGTATTTTTGGAATAATTCTTCGAATTTGTCTTCAAGCCTTATGCTCCTGCATCAGACTCCTGAGGAAAAAATTATTCATGGGCTCCTATCCATGAGCTCTTCTACAAAACTGCCCAATTTTTGTAGCATGTTTTCTGTTACCCAAGTAGCTTCAACAATTAGCTGATCCTTCCATTTGACCAAACACTGAAAGTACTCCTATCCTCTTGTTTTCTTGAATACTTTCTTGTCTAAAATCCTTTCTGGTTGTAATTCCTTTGCTATAGGTAACTGTTTTACCCAGTCAATTTCTTGTGTCTCTTGGTCTTCTTTTGTATCATTTTCAATTTCACTTTCGTACTTGTACAAATCAACAACATTGAAAATTGGAGATATTCCAACATCTAGGGGTAATTCAATTTCATATGCATTTGCAGAAAATTTCCTTAATACTCTGCATGGCCCAATTTTCTTCAAATTCAATTTGTTATACTCCCTATTTAGAAACCTTTCCATCCTTAGGTGTGCTAAAACCAAATCCCCAGCTTCAAAGTTCACTTCTCTTCTTCTCCTGTCTGCTCTGTTTTTGTACTTGATGTTGCTATCCTGTAGCTATTGTTTCACATGTTCATGTATTGCCTGTATTTCTGAAGAAAAATCTCCTCCCTCTGCACTTCTCATCTCATCTTGTCCCAAGTTTCTTAACTCAGACACTCCTCTTGGATGCATTCCATAAACTATATGGAATGGACTCTATCTTATACTCCTATTACGTGAGTCATTATATGCATATTCAGCCTATGCCAATACTTGATCCCACTACTTTGGATTTTCTGCAGTAAGACTCCTTAAAAGATTACCCTAACTCTCATTCACAACTTCAGTCTGTCCATCAGTCTATGGATGATAGGCAAAACTGAAACTTAGTTTGGTTCCCAACTTCTTCCACAGTTTCCTCTAGAAATGTCCGACAAATTTGGAATTCCTGTCTGAGACAATACTCTTAGGCAACCCATGTAATCTTACAATCTCCTTGAAAAACAAATTAGCAATGTGATTAGCATCACTAGTATCATAACATGGAATAAAATGTGCCATTTTTGAAAATTTGTCCACTACAACAAAAATTCAATCATTCCTTCTTTGAGTCTTTGGTAAGCCCAAAACAAAATCCATACTTACCATATCCCAAGGCCTATCTAGAATTGGTAATGGAACATACAAACCTGTGTTTTGGCTTCTTCCCTTTGCATATTGACAAACTTTACAAGTTTTAACATACTTTTCCACATCAGATCTCATTTTCGGCCAAAAATAAAATCTGTTTAGCTGCTCATAAGTCTTATCTGTATCAAAATGTCCTGCAAGTCCACCATTATGTTTCTCTTTGATTAGGTTCTCTCACATAGAACAATTTGGTATGCAGAGCTAATTTCTCTTAAACAACAATCCATCTTGTAAGAAATAATCCAACCATTTATTCCCATTTATCAAAACATGATTCTTACAAGCTTCAAATGCCTCTTTAAAATCTAAATCTATCTCATACAATTCTTTAAGAAAATCAAAACCCAACACTTGAATTTGACTCTCTTGAAATAATGTATTTCTCCTACTTAAAGCATCTGCAACTTTGTTTGATTGGCCATTTATATGCTTCAAGACAAAATGGAAGCCCTGAAGATACTCTACCGATTTGGCATGTTTCTAGTTATGCTTTGGTTACTGCATAATATATTGCAATGCATGGTTATCTGAATAAAGTATGAACTCTTTTGACATTAGATAATGTCTCCACTTCTTCAATGACTACACAACTGCATAAAACTCTTTATCATATGAAGAATAATTCTTCTTTGAATCATTCAACTTTTCACTAAAATAAGCTATAGGTCTATCTTCCTGACTTAAAACACCTCCAATAGCTTCTCCACTGGGATCACATTTCACTTGGAAAGGTTTATTAAAATCAGGTAGAACCAAAATAGGTTTTTCAGTGATCTTCTTCTTCAACAACTAAAAATTCTTTTATGCTTTAGCAGTCCATCTAAATGGTTGTTTATCCTTTTTTATAGTCTCAACAATAGGACCATTGATCTTACTAAAATTCTTTATGAATTTCCTATAAAAACAAGCAAGACCATGAAAACTTCTTACCTCAAAGATAGTTTTAGGTGAAGGCCACTCCATGATTGCCTTGATCTTCTCTGGATCCATATTCAATCCTTTAGCGGAAATAACAAAACTCAAATACACTAATTCCTCTTTCATGAATGAATATTTCTTCAAATTCAGCAATAATTTCTCTTGTTGTAACATTTGTAAGACATAATCTAGATGTCTCATGTGTTCCTCCTTAGACCTTCTGTAAACTAATATATCGTCCAGATATACTATTACAAATTTACCAATAAAATCTTTAAGAACTTCATTCATGAGTCTCATAAATGTACTTGGTGCATTTGAAAACCCAAAAGGCATTACTCTCCATTCATGCAATTCTTCATTTGTCTTAAAAGTAGTTTTCCACTCATCCCCTTCCCTTATCCTTATCTAATGATACCCAATCTTAAGATCTAGTTTCGTAAAATACTTTGCTCCACTCAAACAATCCATCAAATCTTCAATTCTTGGTAAAGGAAATTTGTACCTGATTGTGATTTTATTGATGGCTCTTGAATCGATACACATTCTCCAGCCTCCATCTTTCTTTGGACTCAATGTTGTTGGTACTGCACAAGGACTCAAAATTTCTCTGATCAGTCCTTTGTCAAGCTGTTCCTGAAATTTCTCTCTAACTTCTTCATCTTCTGTGGGAGTCATTCTGTAAGCTACTTTGTTTTGTAGACTTTCTCCAGGAATCAAATCTATATGATGGCTAATTCTTCTAATGTGTGGTAACTCATTAGGCAAATCATCAACAATGTTATCACAATAGTTCTCCAACATTTCTTGAATTTCAATGGGTAAATTAGAAACTTCAGTAGAAGTCATTATTACTTTGGGCTTGCAAATTATAGCAAAATTTACCTCATTTTCTTCAATCTATTGTAAGTATTCCTTTCCTCCTAGTAATAGAGTTTTTGGATCAGTCTTCTTTCCTGATGCATCCTCTTCTCCCATAGGCAGCAATGTATGATTGATACCATATTTACCAAACTTGTAGGAGTTTCTTTTCCCATCATGCGTAGCTCCTCTGTCATATTGCCAAGGTCTCCCAAGCAATATGTGACACACATCCATAGGCATCACGTCACATACAATTTTATCCTTATATTTTCCCAACTCCAACTCCACTTCACACTGTCCATTCACTAACAAATGATGTCCCTTTTGCAACCATCACACCTTGTAAGGTGTTGGATGTCTCATTATCTTCAACTTCAATTTCTCTACCAGTTATGTAGAGACCAAATTATGAGTGCTTCCACTATCAATAATCATCTGATAGCATTTTCCTTGAACCTTACACACTGTACTGAACAAAGTATTTCTTTGTGATGGTTCAACTATCTCCTTTGCTGGTTTGATCAAAACTTTATTGACTACCAAAGATTCTCCTCTGTCTGGTACATTTTCTTCTTCTGTCACTACTGCTACTTTTTCCTCAACTTGAGCAACAATTGCATTCCTCTGACTTGTTGCTGCATTCTCTAGGAATTCTAAAGCTCTATGTCCTAGTTTGTTACATCTGTAACATCTTACTTCTCTTCCTCTGCCTTTGCCTCCTCTTCCTCTCGAAAAACTCTCTCTCCCACCTGCATCACCTTCTATGTTTGCATGTTGGGTTGAGTTGCTACTAGCTCCATCTCTAGGTGTTGTAGATCTTCCTCTACCACCTTGAATTCCTTTTCCTTAGAAAGTACCTCTTCCTCTGGCAGACTGCTTCCTCATGAGTTTTTCTTCATCTTTCAGTACCACCGAATAAGCTTCTTCTACTGTTTTAAGAGACAATATACTTATCTCATATTGAATGTCCATACTAAGACCATTCACATATCTAGCCACCTTCTCATCTGTATCCTGAGTTTGTCCAGCTCGTATACTTACCTTATAGAATTCCTCTGTATATTCTCTCACTGTCATAGACCTTTGTCTAAGATTCTGCATCTGTCTGAACATGGTTTGCTAATAATTACTTGGTAGAAACTTACCTCTTAGCTTTGCTACCATCCTATTCCAATTCCTGATTGGCTGCTTGCCAAGACTCTTTCTTTCATCTTGCACTCCATCCAACCAAAGTGCTACATGTCCTTTTAGTTTGGTGATAGCAAACTTTACTTTCTTCTCATGTTCTGATTCTTCATAATCAAAGAATTTCTCCATGCCATTAATCCAGTCTATCAATTCTTCTGGATTCAATCCTCTTGCATATATTAAAACCTCAGTTTTTGGCCTAGCTGTGGATCTCAACACTGATTGGAAGAATCTCATCTCAGAAGTAACTGCTATAGTTTCCTCCTCTTCTTCAGTTTCAACCTCAGGCTCACTAATATCTCCATCATCTATATTTCTCCCTATTGTTAATGCTTCTAATCTAGCCTGCATCTGTTGCATAGCTTCCATCACCTCAACATTTGCAATTGGTCGTCCTCTTAGACCATGTCCTCATCCTCTTCCAACTTTGAAATCCATATTGGACTTCCTTCTCTTGCTTCTGAGATTCAATTCAGTGTCAACAGGCTGCTCTGATACCACTAATGATGGCAGTCTGGTTGTAGGAAGGAGTGTTAATCTCCCAAACTGCGAGATTATATCTTCTACTTCTGTTTGCGAGTGTAAAACCGGTTCAATGAGCTCTCTGTCATCCACTGACAACCTTAGAGCTTCCAATAAGTTAGCAGACTCCTCTAAGAACCGCAAAGTTTGTTATAAAATTATATATTACAGAGCAATGGAACACATAGAATATTGCAGAAATATAAACACAAAAAATGCATAAAACCAGAGAGACATAGATATATGTGGTTCACCCAGTTTGGGCTATGTCCACCTTGAACAGCCAGCCCTTCATTTCTATTATCCAGCAAAATGAAGAGACACAACCTACAACAGATCTGCTATAATATCCTTTGTTTTCTCTCTCAATCTCACCTCTCTGTTTCTCGCTCGGAGAATACACTTCTATTACACAACCTCAATATAATGCCCTCATACAAAGAGAGGGGTTGCCTTCTAGGGTAAAAAACCCTAAACTAAACATAAGTTCTACTGTCAGATCATCCGCCTAATGAACGACCCAAATTGACTAGAAATTACTATACTTTTACCAGGCAATTTTACATCTGTTTTTAGCTTTCGGGGCATTGCCCCCGAAACCCCCGCCGGGGGACCGCTGGCCCCCGGACCCCCCAGCTGGGGGGATCAGCCCCCCCGCACCCCCTCGCATGGAGGGATGTACAAACATCATGGGGTATACACCCGGCTGAAACAAAGACCTCTAAATAATCATGCTCCACACCCAACAATCTCCCACTTGGGGAATGATTGTAGCAACTCCATCACTACTTCTTTTGCTGGACAATGACTCCTCTTTGGACCTGGCTATTTCTCATCTTCATGGTCATCCTTGAAAGCCAACTGAAACTGAACATATTCTCAGTTTCTCCCTGATTACAACTTTTGTTAGCGTATCTGCAGGATTTTGGCTAGTGTGTATCCTTTTCAGCTTCAACTCTCCATCTTCCAACCCTAATTGTATGAAATGGTACTTGAGATGTATGTGTTTAGTCCTAGAATGAAATGCTAAGTTCTTTTCAAGATGAATGGCACTTTGGCTATCACTGTATAAAGTGCCCATATCATGCTTCTTACCTAATTCACCCATAAACCTTTGTAACCAAATCATTTATTTACTAGCCTCTGTAGCAGCAACATACTCTGCTTCTGTTGTTGAAAGTGCAACAACACTTTGGATTTTTGAAACCCAACTGACTGTTGTTCCACCAACAGTAAATACATATCCTGTAGTGCTCCTCCTGTTATCTCTGTCACCTGCCATATCTGCATCAACATATCCCAGTAGAGAAATGTTTGAACCACCAAAACATAATGCTTGATTTGTGGTACCTTTCAAATATCTGAGAATCCATTTCACTGCCATCCAATGTTCCTTTCCTGAATTGTTCATGTACCTGCTTCAACTCCCACTACATGTGCAATATCAAGCCTTGTGCAGACCATTGCATACATTAAGCTTCCAACTACTGATGCATATGGAACTTTAGACATATAATCCATGTCTTCTTGGGTCTTTGGACACATTTCCTTGCTAAGTTTGAAATGGCTAGCAAAAGGTGTACTAACTGGTTTGCATTGTGCATGTTAAATCTTTTCAACACCTTTTGTATGTACTCATTCTGAGACAATGTTAATTTACGATTTTTCCTGTCTCTAGTTATTCTCATACCAAGGATTTGTTTTGCAGCTCCCAAATCCTTCATTGTAAATGAATTTGCCAATTTCTTTTGAGCACATTTATTTCCTGCATGTTAGATCCTGCAACAAGCATGCCATCTACATACAATAACAATATAATATAGCTGCCATCATTTTGCTTTTTCAGATAAACACAGTGATCAGAGTGACATCTAGTATAACCTTGTTCAGACATAAACTTGTCAAATTTTAGATACCACTGCCTTGGAGCCTGTTTTAAGCCATACAAGCTCTTCTTCAACCTGCACACAAGTTTCTCCTTCCCTTTAACTTCATATCCTTGTGGCTGCTGCATATATATCTCTTCCTCCAAATCCCCATGGAGAAAGGCTGTCTTTACATCTAACTGCTCAAGATGCAAATCTTCAGCTGCTACAAGACTCAAAATAGTTCTGATTGAAGTCATTTTAACAACAGGAGAAAATATTTCATCAAATTCAATACCTTTCTTCTGTGCAAACCCCTTCACCACAAGTCTAGCTTTGTACCTCTGTTTTCCTCCATCTTCTTCCTTCAACCTGTAAACCCATTTATTCTTCAATGTAGTTTTTCCTGCAGGCAACCTGACTAAATCCCAAGTCTGGTTATGCATTAAGGAGTCCATCTCTTCTTCCATGGCTACCTCCCACTTCTTCCTGCTTTCAACCTGCATTGCTTCTTCATAACATTTGGGTTCACCGGAATCAGTCAACAATATATAATGAAGGAGAGCATCGTTCAGGGGGTCTACTTATCCTGGTAGATCTTCTAACACCACTTTCAGTTGTTTGGGGTGCCTGTTGTAGTTGTGATGGTTGTTGTTGTTGTGGTTGTTGATTATTATTATTTTCAGGCACCTTTAGTTTTTCAGTGATCTCATCAAGAACTGCATATTCCTTGTTTTCCTTTTCTTGCAACTGATTCTTATACAAGACCTTTTCATTGAATATTACATCTGTGCTCCTAATGATTTTGTGATTTTCATAATCATATAAGCGATAACAAAAATCATTAACACCATATCCAATAAAGGTACATTTCTTTGATTTAGTCTCAAGCCTTGTTCTATTTTCTTTACTAATGTGGACAAAGGCCTCACAACCAAAAGGCTTTAAAAAAGAATAGTTTACCTTTTTACTTGTCCATGCTTCCTCTGGAACACCACCATCCAAGGAACTTGAAGGCCCTCTGTTTACTAGATAAACAACAGTATCCACAGCATCTGCCCAAAATTGTAAAGGCAATATTGCATGCAATCTCATGCACCTTGTACGCTCCATGATTGTTCTGTTCATGCTTTCTGACACGCCATTTTCATGCGGTGTTCTTGGAACTGTCTTCTCTCTGTGAACTCCATGCTCTGAACAATACCTACCAAACTCTTTGCTGCAATATTCACTTCCATTATCTAATTTGAGACACTTCAATTTCTTTCCTGTCTCAATCTCAACCAAAGCTTTCCATTTCTTGAAAGTATCAAATACATCAGATTTATTCTTAATACAATAAATCCAATTTTTTCTATTTGCATCATCAATAAAAGTAACATAATAATGAGAGCCACCTAGAGATGATACCTGAGCAAGTCCCCATACATCTGTATACACAAGCTCTAATTTTTCGCTCTTCTTTTATTTCCCAACTGTGAGAAATATGACTCTCTTATGTTTTCCATAAATGCAATTCTCAGAGAAGTCCAAATCAACATTCTTCAAACCCGACAACAAATTCCTTGAGTGAAGGATCTTGATCCCCTTCTCACTCATGTGTCCAAGCCTATGATGCCATAATGCCGCATTTGCTCCTTGGGAAGTTAAAGCATTAACAGAGTTAGAAATGCCATTGCATAAATACAATGTACCAACATTTTCGCCTTTTGCTATTACCACTTCTCCTTTGGTGACCTTCCAAGCTTTATCTGTGAAAGTTGTCACACAACCTTCACCTCCTAACTACCCTATTGAAATCAGATTTTTCTTCAAATCTGGAACATTTCTTACCTCCTTCAGTAGCCATTGGTTTCCATTCTGTTGCTTTACAAGAACCTTACCCATTCCAACAATTTTAGAGGGTTTATCATCACCCAAACGGACTTATCCAAAATTTCCTTGAACATAGTCATGAAGGTATTTATTATCAGGTGTGGCATGGAATGAGGTCCCTGAATCTACCATCTAAGAATCTGTAATATTTTCGAAAGAAAGAATCAAAGCATCTTGTAACACCTCACCTGTCACATTTGCTTCATGATTGTTTTCTTGTTGTGCATCTCCTTCTTTTCCCTTCCGAGATCTACAGTCTTTCTTTAGGTGTCCTTCCTTTCCGCATTTCCAGCAGACTATTCCTGATCTGGACTTAGATCTTCCTTTTCTTTATTTAGTACGATATCCTAAGCTCTTTCGTCTTTCCATTTTTCTTCCCCTAGACTCTGCACTCAAAGCATTACCTGATGTTTCACTAGATCTTTTCCATCGCATTTCCTCGCCAAGGATAGCACTAACAACATCATCACACTTTAAAGTACTAGATCCAGAAATAGAGTTACTAATGGCCATTACTAAACCATTCCAAATTTCTGGCAATGAGCACAAGAATAATAGAGCTCTAACTTCATCATGAAAGTTTACCCCTACAGAACTTAACTGACTTGTAACAGTATTAAAATCATTTAAATGGTCTGTAATAGATCCATCTTTCGACATCTTCATATTAAATAACCGTTTCATAAGAAATACCTCGTTTGAGGCCAAGGGTTTTTCATATAGTTTCGCAAACACCTTAATCAAACCCTCTGTCATTGTTTCCTTCGAAATGTTGAAGGCGACTGATGCTGCGAGGCACAACTGTACTATTTTGAGTGCCTTTCTATTGAAAGGTTCCATTCTTCATCTGTCATACCCGTTGGCACCTTAGTTTTTCCGCCCAATGGTAGGTACAAATCTTTCAGATACAGATAATCTTACATTTACATCTTCCATAGTGAGAAGTTTTGGCCATTAAATTTCTCAACCCTAAACTTATCATCTTCCGCCATTGCTCTCACTCGAACCAGGAACCCTTCTTTCTTGCGAGTTTATCAACGAAATAGACCTTCGACTCTAATACCAGTCGTTATAAAATTATATATTACAGAGCAATGGAACAAATAGAATATTGCAGAAATATAAACACAAAAAGCACATAAAACCAGAGAGACACAGATATACGTGGTTCACCCAGTTTGGGCTACGTCCACCTCGAACAACTAGTCCTTCCTTTCTATTATCCAACAAAATGAAGAGACACAACCTACAATGGATCTGCTGTAATATCCTTTGTTTTCTCTCTCAATCTCACCTCTTTGTTTCTCGCTCAGAGAATAACCTTCTATTACATAGCCTCAATACAATGCCCTCATACAAAGATAGGGGTTACCTTATAGGGCAAAAAACCCTAAACTAAACATAACTAATGAACGGCCCAGATTGACTAGAAATTACTATACTTTTACAAGGCAATTTTACATCTATTTTTAGCTTCGGGGGCACTGCCCCCGAAACCCCTGTCGGGGAACTGTTGGCCCCCGGTCCCCCCAGCTAGGGGGGATCAGCCCCCCCGAACCCCCACGGGGGGGAAAAGTCCCCCCCACACCCACCCGAATGGAGGGGTGTACAAACTTCCTGGGGTATACATTCGGCTGAAACAAAGACCTCTAAATAATCATGCTCCACACCCAACAAAGTTCTGCTAAACCTCCACTAGTCCGGAACCGATGGTAATATAAGCGATAGCTTAATAAAATTTAAAATTTTCCTCCTAAAACCCATTGGCACTTCTTCACCATTAATCTATTCAAGATCCAACGGTCACAACTCTCCCCGAGCTCGAACCTGCTCCTCATCTATAAACCATCAATCTTGTTCCACCAAATCTAACTGTTCAAATGAATATCAGCTGGGACACTTGTGCACTTTAAACCCACTCGATAAGCAGTTTCTCTCAGTTTTCTCTCTACTACATGTCACGACATGTATGGAATCAGAGCCAATTGGAAAAATACCGCTTACGGCCTTTCTTCCATTCGAAATCCACTTATGGTTTTCTTCAACCCGCTTCGGCTCATTATCAGTAGGTTAACTTCTACACCCAAACACCATTGATCTGCCTTGACCTAGATCTAACAATCCAAATTAAATCTTCCCACACTGTGTCTGTGGTCTTCCTCTACTAATCTCGACCGCCCGCTCCACACTAAGAATTCATGAGAAACTCAGTTAAAAAAAAATCACGGAATTTAACACA
This sequence comes from Pinus taeda, assembly GCA_000404065.3. NCBI lineage: Eukaryota > Viridiplantae > Streptophyta > Pinopsida > Pinales > Pinaceae > Pinus > Pinus taeda. The sequence goes on along the minus strand of APFE030631974.1, from coordinate 30,598 downwards.
GTCGACATAATTTCATTCAATCTCATAGATCACCAATTAGACTTCGAATTTCACAATAACACAGAGATTTCGAAGGAGATTATCCTTCAGGATTTGAAAGAGAATTTCTTGTCCATATATATAGAAACTAAATTTTCCCAATTTACTGAATTCACTCCGGTAAAGCCAAATTTCTTCAACAGTCAAAATCCTCTTACAATATTGTGAAAATTACATAAGTACTGGTTCATCCTAACAACCAGATCCTAATTCAAAGGCTAAAATTTATTAACCCTATATGTCCTATGAGGCATTCTCCTCAAGAATCTCCACTACAGCTAACTAACTAAAACTTATTACATCATGACCAAATCCTATATTCTAGCTCTTTGCTTAGCTAGAAAAACATGGAAATTGATGGCTTAAGGATCCCACTCCTTTGCTTGTAATATTTTTTGTATTTTTTGAATAATTCTTTGAATTTGTCTTCAAGCCTTATGCTCCTGCATCATGGAGTAACCCAAAACACAAGATATCACAGCTACAATACTTCGGCCCCAAGGGAAAAATATAGTTACTACATATGGAGGGGGGTCTTTAGGGAGGTGCTTCACTTCTCTGATGAAGGTTTAGAGCAATTGGGCCAATTTTGTAGAGCTGAGTTTGGGATATAAGTCCAATAGATCTCCAATTGAGAGGGGAGTTAGGTTTGGCCTTGGTTGAAGTTGTAGCATTTCATTTATAGACTCAGCAGTGATGGTGAAAAGGACCTTTTGGTCATGAGACGTGATGGTTCTGTGACTTGGGACGTAGCAAGCATGGCACATGTGCACAATTTCAGCAAAAATGTGGACTTGAGGGAACTGGTACTTGGGCAAATTTTACTTCCAAAGGCCAATTTCATCAACCTTCAGGAACTTGTCCCTACTTTGGTAATGTATTTTGAGTAGGAGCTTTATGACAGTTGTATCTTTTATCTGGAAATCTTTATTAGCTAGGGTAAGGTGGTCCAGGTCTAAATGGGGTGTAGAGATGGGTCTCATGTCCATAGCAATTGGGACAACCATACTCAGTTCTTGTGGATTTGAGTATGGGGGGTAATTTCAAATTTTTTAGGGTAACAATGTTCTTCAAGGAGTAGGCTTGAGCTCTTGAGTATTTTTAATTAATTTTAACTTAACTAAAAACACTCAGCCACTGGTTACTTTGAAATTGACAGGGTATTTGGTGAATTGGCTCTGAGCAGGGTGGCTGGTGACTACAAGTGGTCGAATGGGCTTTGTATAGGCTGCAAGGCCGACTGGGTTGTCTGTAGCATCTTTGGAGCGAAATTGTATGTGGGTTGATGGATTCAATGTTTGTAGGTGTCATGCATGCATGCAGAAGCTTATGGATGACAATTCAACGAAAACGAACAATTTTGGTTCTTTTGGCTTTTATACGCAAAAAAGTTATTTTTTGGCGGGTACAAGGTGAATAATGGTTAATTCGTCACATAGCAGGAGGGCAGTAAGTGGTTAATTTTGCACTGCTCTTGGGTGTTCAGTGGTATTTGGGAAGGGTCGCACGATTCCACTCATCAAATGACATGTAGCATTGGGGGCCAGGGGGAAACCACTTTATCGGGTGGGTAAAGGACAAAGATCGGTTTGGCTTGATATGGATGAGGGCCATCTGATGAGGAGTGGGACGATCGCACAGTGGTCGGGTGGAGAAGCTGCGCAGAGGCTAGTGGGGGGCCGGGCGAGCACTTAATTATGGCAGTATCAGGCTTAAAGTGAGATAGGCCATCGGGGTAATTAACGAAGGATTAAAGGGGCTTGATTAACTTGATCACAGATCGACCAGTTAAAGGTTTTGGTCGGGTTTAGGGTGAAAATCATAGTTTATAATTAAACTGGGGTGTACAGTTAATTTGTACATAGGAGTTAAATATATACGGGAAATTAGGTTTTTATCAGGATTTAATATAATAAAGTTAGTAATTAATATGAAAAATGGGTGGAAAAGGGAAAAACACTAAGAAAAATGTTTTTTTTTTTTTGTGAATTACATGTTTTTCACATATTTTACATTAATACTTAGGGTAAAGCATTTTTGTGGGTTTTTGGTTTAAAAAGTGTTTTATATGGGGGAAAATTGCTTTTCCTAGGCAAAAAGTGTTGTAACCTTAGGAAAAGGAGTATTATTAGGAAAATGAATGAACTAAAGGGAGGGGTGAACTTTTACGAGGGGAATCTAGTACTTGATATCCATAAGTCATTGAGCCGAGGGTCTGGTCCCTCCAAAAGTCAGAGAAATGCTCTGAGCCTCTTTGACTTAAAGGTCTTAAGTACTTCAAAGTTTATTATGGGAAATTAGTTAAGTAAAGAGGTGAAATGAATGGGGGAAGTTAATTAACTGACTTTGAAATCCATTTGCATGATTGATTGTCCATTCATATTTGGAACATATGATGAAAAATGATAAATATTTTTTTTGTCTAATCGATCATCATACTTCTACAACCTTTCTTCGACTTACCCATCTACTTATCCTACCATTTTTTCTTCACTTTATTAGGGTGCATTTAAGCTAGCAAACCCTTATCAATATTTTCTTTTCTTTACATAGAAAACTATCTAAATAAAACCTTATATCATCCAAGGGCTCAAACTAACGAGTTGAGCTCCTTTTATTTACTCTACCTATCTAATTATCTGCCAAGATTACACTGTTTGGTCAGATTTTATTCTCTATCTATAAACATGAAATTGAAAACATGAAATAGCCAAGTTTAAACATTTTGACTACTCATGGATTATGGCATAAGTAACAAGGTACACACAATCATTTTTTAAGCATAAAAAGTAAATAGTAGTGGCATTTTGACTTGCACACTTTCCATGGTCTCTTTTGTCTTTTGGGGTTCATATATTTCATTTTTTTTGTGTCCTATTTTCATTATTTTTGTCCCTTCATTATTCTTTTAGGACATACCCTCTTTACATTTTAATTTTTTTTTTTAATGTGAAAAGCATTTGCACAAAGAAAAGGTATGTACAGTATTACAAGGTTTAATCTCAATCATTCAAAATTATGACTCCTATTGGTATAGGAACCTAACATTAGGATCGAAGCTTGTTATAATTACAATGATACTTTTTCACTCATGAACTAGTAAGTGAAGGCATCATGCTTGTGGTTGCCTTTAAAAATGTTTTTAATAATGTGCAATTTTTATTAATGATTGCAGATAAGTTGGTTCAGTGCATTACATTTGAAAGAGAAATTGAAGTTATTTACTCTTCCATCTTACCAAAGGCATTCAAAACTTTTATCTATATGTCTATATTGCTCCCACTTGAACATGTGGATGTGAATGTTAATCCTACAAAAAGGGAGGCATGCTTTTGTATATACCATGATTATTTAGTTACATTTCCCTTGAGATTTTTGTTTGCGTATATTTGTTGGTTTCATGTCATTATGTTATACAACAGATCACATATTGTATTTCCACAGTAAATAATGAACTCTACTATTGTTTTTTACTCACATTAATAACTTGACTACATTTTTAGCTTCATATATATGATCCTTGAAAAAAGAATTGTTTGTAACCTATTGCAACAAATAAAAAATATTTGAACTATATTCCAATGCATATATTGTGTCCTTTTTTGAAGTTAATCATATAATACATTTCAATTTTAACCTTTGTTCTTTTAGGTCATTCTTTTGAATCGAGAAAATGTTGTGGATAACATACAAAATGTCGTCGAGGTAAAGTTGATGCAGTCCAATAGAACAAGTGCATATTACGTACATGTAATGACATTGGGAAACAATAATTGGTGTTTAGAAGATAAATAAATATATTCTGCTTCAATTTTATTTATTCACAAATAAATAAAAGTTCTACAATCATGTAAATGCATGCTCTAATGAGTAGCAATTATATATCAACCCCGCCTTTGCAAAGAATGTGCTTTTTAAAGGGGCGTTGTCATACATTATTTATTATATATTTCCTTTTTATTTTCATTTGTTTTCACAAGTTATCTATAGCTTGAGTTTTTTAGCATGTAATTTGGTTGGCATGGTTGTTCCCAAGATTTTCTTAACGGTTGAATACTAAGTTATTAAGGTGTTCTTTTCTATGGTGAATTTTTAGTTTCATTGTTTATACCAATCATCTAGCCAAATAGTGACCACTATCACCCAACTAAAGAAAACTTGTTCGAGTTTCTTGTTTTTCTGGGGAAAAATGACATTGACATCACTGATGTTGAGGTATATGTCATATAAATTATTTATAGTCTACTTTAGTTTATATTCTATAGTTCATCATATTTCATGTCTAATATTCTACATTGTAACTTCTTTCATTTTTAGAAGAGGAACTCAATATTGATTTTAAGAAGCAGGAATTGAAGAAAGAGGAGAAAAATAAAACTGGAGTGAGTGGAGAGAAATGGTCTAGTGACACCCTTAAATCTAATATCCCGCATGAGACACACACATACATAATGATGGTCAAGTCCTTAGAGTTCGTAAATTCACACTAGTATAAAATGAGAAATTAGTGACTAGGTGACTAAAAACATTAGTCACCATAACTTTTTCAAGTGAAATACTACCAAAAATGAGCAATCTTAAGTGACCCAATGAAAAATGTCTAATAGAAATGACTAGTTTAGTCTTGGGTTAAAATATATGACTAGATAATTGGTAATACAACTAAAAATGACTAACGTGAATGACTAATTTAGTCTAGGAACAAAAATTTGACTACCTAACATGTACTAAAATACTATGAATCAATGGTTTATGTTAATCATTTTAATTATGTCATTTCAACAATCTAAACTTATAAATGATAAGGGATTCAAATGTTGTTGTAGAATGGCTGAAACCTTATACTTCATTAAACATTTTTTTACTAGATCAATGGACGATTAGACTTATGGAAATGATTAAAATCTTCAGGGTTATATCCTTTGATCACTTTCATAAGGAACTAAATTTAAAGGTTGATAGATTATCCAAAATGGGAGTGGGATTACAATTGGGCCAAATATATTATGAAGAATACTTGCAACGAGAAGTGTTGGTTAATTAGTAGATGACACATTTCATTTAGTTGAAGACTTAACTTTTCATGCATATCTACATTTCTTATTATTAGGGTCATATCCATTGAACTTAGGTTGTTAGCTTTTAACTTGGATATCAAGTTGTTTATCTAGTTTGAATGAACATTGTGAACATAGTAGTACTATACTTTTTTTTTCTTTTCTTCAAGAAAAAAAATCGAACATGTTCCAATAGAGAAAAAAAAAAAGAGTTTACGTCTGCTCTAATATTCCATATGCATATATCAATAATAAGCCCCAAAATAAATTTTATTTTTTTATGTATCCAAGTCGACACAGACCATCCATAATACATGGAGCACCCATACCCCAATGAGCCATAAATAGGTGATAGATTAATGAAAAAAACCAACTGATATAACAGGTTTTCACATCATCTTAGAAAAAAAAACAAATCAAAGGACCCAAAAAAAGGTGTGCAGAAGACCAACAATGTCCCTGCAGGCATAAACAACAAATTAGAGATAAAACATCAACACCAGTTAATGAAGCCTGATCTAATGTGTATCCCCCACCTAATAATAAAGTATTTCATATGTCCCATACTCATGGCCAAACCATCCTTAGACATGGAATCAACTACCAAATTGAACTCCCTATGTAATTGATTGAAGGAAACTAATCGAAAAATCAACGTAATCTTTAGTGCACTCTACATCTAATTGAAAATGGGTGGAGGGGAAAATAAGTGCCACTTTTTATCCAATAAATGCTTACATATGAATCTCTAAATATATTGATCACATCCAACTTTAAGAGTTTGACACAGTAGATAATTCCCCATAAAGAAAGAATTTTTGCTCTGTTATTAGTCCCTTGTCCTCCATTTGAAGTGAATTGATAAATTTGATCCTCATTTATGTATATACTTCACCACAACCATAATTGTTATTTAGGGCTACAACATCAAAATATCTGACAGGAAAGGTTGATGAAGAGTTTTTGTTCCTCAAAACTGAGTGTGTCTTGTTGACAATAACCCTTCAATATTCTAGATATAAGGCACATATACTTGCTCCAGAATGCCCGATGTTATATACAAATCCATAAAAAATCGAGGCATTTCACCCCTTCCATATTCCCGAAACAAGAAAAGAGGGAAGTTTACATACCTCCATTTCCATTTCAGACCAGTGTTCGAAGCATTCATCAAGTGATGTAAATCCTCAACTCGCATTGAACCTAAGCTTCTATAGGACATAAAACCAACTACCCATCACAAAGGGACATTGGATAGACAAATGTAAATAAATTTTAGAGTCATTGTGGCATAAAGTTCATGAACTTCCAGGTCCTTGAAGGCCCCTCTTACATATGTTATCCAAGGTGATAATTTTGTTCCTACATGCCAACCATCCAAAAAGAAATATCTTTCTGGGCATATGCCGTTTCCATACTTTGTGGAACCAACACTTATGTTGTGACCCATATAGTGTTGAATAGGTGTATGGGTATCTAACCTTAAATAAAGCATTCCCAAACAACTTATTAACCTACCAACATATTGTGTCCCCTTCTTGATTTAAAGAAATTCCAACCCAAGATAATTGTTGAATGTACCTATCCCAATAAATGGAAGAGGCATTATCAATGCCTAGATATGGCGTCCTTCCATATTTGGTATAACTATAAAGGATTGCTCCCCTTACATAATTGTACAATGTAATAGACCCCTTGTTCATGTAAAGAATTAATGATCAAATCTGATAACCTATCCACATCCTCCAATCCATAAATAGGGTCAATTCCAATCATAAAATCAACCCTCGAACTGATGTTCCATTTGATATTATTAATGGTCCATCTAATAGTCAACATAAAACATTTCCATATGTAAGATCTAAATCGAGCATTAGAGGCACCCAACCCAATCCAATCCTGTGGACACTTGTTCCTGAGGTTTTTATTTTTTATAAGCTTTGTCTATATGCCATTCCTAGAAATAACCATCCAAAATTTCTTTGATAATAGAGCCCAACCAAAAATTGAGGTCTTTTTGATCCCCCATCCACCAAAATTTTTCTCCTTAGTTATAGAGTCCAAGCTACTCAAATGGTTCTTCTGGCCCCCCTTAGAGCCAAACCATGTAAAATTTGCAATCAAAGAATCAATGCATTTGATAATCAACTTTGAAAGCCTGCATAAGTGCATCTAGTACACCACAATATTTTGTAAACTTGATTAGGCCATTACAAATTTTCTTCCAAGGGACAACAATCTATGTGTCCATCTACATAATCGACTCCTAAATTTGTCTATAAACCATTTCCAGTCTATGAGAAGGTATTTATTTGGTTTCATCTAGAAACCTAGGTACTTAAAACTGAATTCCAATGGATGAATCTTAACACCCAACGATCTCCTCAATGATTATCAACTCAGTCGATGCATATATAAGCTCACATTTGTGTGAATTCATCGTAAGTCCATAGGTGTCTCCAAAGGGTGAGATGATGCATTGAAATTAATCCCACATTTCTACTGAAACCTACCAAAAATGTAAAACATCATCCACAAACATTAAATGAGTTAAAGATACATGTATCGTATTGGTAACCTAGGGAGAATACCACTAGATTTTTCAACCGTGAGTCATCTACTGAGACCCTAAATAACTAGTAAAAACAATAGAGGCAATAACACAACCTTGTCTCAGACCTCTATAGTGACGAAAGAAGGAAAAAGTAGCACCATTAATAATAATAACATACGTATCAAAGGAGATACATGCCAATATCTAGTCCACCACGTTCACTGGTAGTCCAATCTTATGCCAAATCAATCGTAGATATGACGCAGGGTTCCCCCCACTCACACCCACTGTATACATGTCAAATGGATAAATCCTAGGAATTTTAACTCTCTAAGGAGTCATATCTTCAATTCTTAATGAATGGTTTAAGGCCCCTTCATTAACTTCATTATGCGGAAAGATGTTGTTTGACTACACATAGTCTTACCTTTCATTATCCTTTAATTAGGACTTAATTCAACCCACATTAACCTTGATCCTTAAGCCTCGCATAATAACCATACCAACTCTTAACTTTGGTTAATGCAGACTTAACCCATAAACCATTATCCCCTTTAATTCTATTATAACCCTCATATAATGGGAATATACACAAACACACGGGAACTTACATTTTCCACTTTTCCATGGCTTTGGCACATTTGATGCTTACCTTTATCAGGCTCATTCTCCACCATAGACTTCCCTCCATCTTATTTGACGGATGATGGGAAAACCCCACTCCGAACACATAAGCCGGACTTTAAATAATAATGAACCGCATTCATAAATCGTCGGGTCCACACATCAAAGACACCTCCGCAATGCGGCTCCTTCCTTTCTCTAATCATCGATCAAACAATTTGCACGGAAATCCTCCACCATTGATCAACTCGCACTAGATCCCATGGCTATCAGAGATTTTAGATGGAAAAATAGCACGAAGAATACCCACCCGATAAAGAGGTTTTCTCTCTCCACCCTCGTGCTATGTGTTAATCGATGAGTGGAATCAGGTGACTCCCTCCTATTACCACTTATCGCTTATTCTCAACCTGAAAACCATCCCTGCTTATAAACCTACCTTTCTCTTTGACTAACGCCTAATGACTGTAGATATTCTACCATCGATGACTATGACAACTCTTGCAGATTCTTCTTTCGCCATCGCTTCCAGTTAATCTCCACCGTTCATTCCTTAACTCAATCCTACTCGATTTAATCTTGGCCGCCCAATTCCCTCAACCTCATCTGTCAATCTCTAAGATCCAATTGTTCCCATACATCAATGACTTGTTGCTTCATTCATCCCTTTAATTTGACTTTACTTCATTTCTTCACTGTTTTCTTGTGGTTTCAGGTTTTCTTCAATGGTTCCCATCCTTCCTCTATTCTGTTGCACACTCTCTCCTCAGCTTGACTTATGCGAATTCATACATCATTCTCTCTCTCAAAGCTTCACTATGATCTTTCAATTGGATTCAATCATTATTATGATTCCTCTGAACCATTCTCCTCCTTTGTGTAGTTCTACAGAACTCTACCTGCAACCTTTGTTATAGAACCTATCAATTCACATATAATTCATTCATTAAATACTTGTTTCACGCATTGACATAGTTATGGAATAAACCTATGTATATATATAAGTATAAACAATTGATTACATATCGAGACTCTCTGTCTCTCAGGCCTGATCTTCAATATCAGTGGCCTCCTCCTTTTTACAGTCTACTTGTAGGCTTATATTTATGCCAGAAAGGTTCTATTGAACTAATTATAGTTTAGATCCTTAATCTACTGAACTGACTCCTAAATGTCCTCTAAGTCCACTTCTAACTCCAGTTAATCCCTAAGAACTCTCTCTAGTTCCTTGAATCATGAAACTACCTAGAGAGTTATAATTGACTTCTAATTCTCTCGTCATTATTAACCACTCATGTTCTCCTTCATTCGAGAGCAATTACAAACATCCTCACAACATCTAATTAATTCCTATCCTACTCACTCAAAAGCCTAAATATTACATTAAATTAACACTTAGGAAACCAACTTCCCTAAAACACATGACCCCCTATGTCTACTAAAATACAATGGTTTTCCTTGGGTTGAATGCTCCTGCATCAGACTCCCAAAGTAGAAAATATTCATGATTTCCTGATCATGTGTCTTCATAAGTTGATAGAAAACCTCCAGGGTCCCAAACTTTAGTTTGTAGCTGCCCAAATGCCTTGCACCTTCGTTGCTTCTAAATGTCTGCTGTATTTTGTTTCATCTTGCTCTCCTTGTCAATCAGGTTCATGTTCTGATTGATCATCCTTCCTGCTACTATCGATTTCCTCCATATGGACTATTTCATCATCACCTACCATAATTCTTCAATCTCTGTCTCTAGTTCATCCTTGGACTTGTCCATATTCTGCCTCTTTCTCTTTGCTTCAGGTTGTTGTTATTATCCACTAAGTCTTCAAACTGTTGTTGGTTACTTTCACTTTGTAGTTACTGGTTTATTTTTTCTTCTACTTTTTCTCTTGCTACCGTTGTAGACATTGCTCTTGCTCTTGCTCCAACTTTTTCTACCTCCCTTTCATCCTTACCCTCTCTCACGATTATTTATGTCTGCACTGAATCGTGACTTTCTAGCATTCTCTCCAGCAATTGATCATCTTTGTTCCATGGATTAAATTCTTCCACAGAATCTTCTTCTTGCATTTTTATTTAGCTGCTCATCTGTGCCAAATTTTCTCCAGCATCTGCAACTAAACTTGCACTCGTAAAAAACTTCTTGAAAACATAAGGCTTTTATGCCTTATCTTCCTTTGGCAACAATTCAGTTTGTTGCTCTGTTTCTTTCTCCTCTGTCAGCACATTAGTATGCTGACTGAACCTCTTTAAAGAATTCTCTAAAGAACTCTTAAGATTGTCAGCTAGTCTCTCTTCCACATCATCTGCTCTAATGATGTCTTCCTGCTCTGTCCATTGTAGTGAACTCCTTCCTTTGTAATCACACTCTCATAATCTGAATTTCCCAACAAATATTCTAGCAATGCAATTTCTCTGTGACACTTCGCAAGTACCTCATAATCACTTATAATCCCTACATCTATAAAGAAATTGTCAATTTGAAAATTACAAGGATCAACAGTTTCCACTGTTGTTTCACATATCAGTTCTTCAAACTGAACTTCATCTCTTTTTCCCACAAGAAACCGTCCCTGTGTTGTAAGAGTTTCATTACTAATTTCTTTCTGTTGTAATAAGTCACTGCCTTCCTCATTCAAGAGATACTCTCCCTTATCCTTTACTCCAAAGTATTAATATTCTGAAAGATACTTTTCCATACTTTTGACAGCTTCAAAAGATTGCTCATCCCTCGCAAAACCCTCCTTTGTTAGTGGCCAATCATCAGATGTCACTTCTCCCAAGGTTAAATCCTTTTAGGTTTCTTCCTTCTTAACATCTTTCAGTAGATGTCCTTCTTTTTTACTGACTGTCTCAATATCTTCCATGGTTATTTCCACGGTGCCTATCATCATGGTGAACTGATGATCCTTTACTATGTTTTCAGCTAACATACTCTCTTCTTCAAGTTTTCCTTTAATCTCTTGATGTTTACCTTCTCCAAGAGATATCTTTGTCTCACCATATGCATTAATATTCTCCTGCATTTGTTATGCATCCACAGACAAACTATCAATAAATGACGCAGGGTTACCCCCGCTTACACCCACTGTACGCATGTCTCAAATGCATACATCCTATCTATCCTAGGAATTTTAACTCTCTAAGGAGTCAAATCTTCAATTCTTAGTGAATGGTTTAAGGCCCCTTCATTAACTTCATTATGTGTAATTATGTTGTTTGACTACATATAGTCTTACCCTTCATTAACCTTTAATTATGACTTAATTCAACCCACTTTAACCTTGATTAATCCTTAAGCCTTGCATAATAACCATACCCACTCTTAGCTTTCGTTAATGTGGACTTAACCCACAGACCTTTATCCCATTTAATTCTATTATAACCCTCGTATAATGGGAATATACACAAACACACGGAACTTACATTTTCCACTTTTCCATAGCCTTGGTGTGTTTATCGATGCTTAACTTTATTAGGCTCATTCTCCACCATAGATTTACCTCCATTAGATCTGACGGTTGATGGGAAAACACCGCTTTGAACACATAAGCCGGACTTTAAATAATAATGAACCATGTTCAAAAATCATCGGGTCCACACATCAAAGACACCTCCACAGTGTGGCTCCTTCCTTTCTCTGATCGCCAGTCCAAAAACTTGCACGAAAATCCTCCACCGTCGATCAACTCGTGCTAGATCCAACGGCTATCAGAGATTTTGGGTGGACAAATAGCACAAAGAATACCCGCTCGATAAAGTGGTTTTCTCTCTCCACCCCCATGCTACGTGTCAATTGATGAGTGGAATCGGGTGATTCCCTCCTATTACCACTGACTGCTTATTCTCAACCCAAAAACCATCCCCACTTATAAGCCCACCTTTCTCTTTGACTAATGCTTGATGACCGTAGCTCTTCTACCATCGACGACTGCGATGGATCCTGCAAATTCTTCTTCCACCAGCACTTCCAGTTAATCTCCACCGTTCATTCCTTAACTCAATCCTACTGGATTTAATCTTGGCCGTCCAATTCCTTCAACCTCATCCATCAATCTCCAAGATCTAATGACTCCCATTCATCAACGACTCGCTTCTTTGTTCATCCCTTTACTTTGACTTTACTTCGTTTCTTCAGGGTTTTTCTGTGGTTTCGGGTTTTCTTCAATGGTTATCGTCCTTCTGCTATTCTGCTGTGCACTCTCTCTTGAGCTTGACTTTTACGAATTCATACATCGTTGTCTCTCTCGGAGCTTCACTCTGATATTTCAATTGGATTGAATGACCCATTATGATTCCTCTGAATCATTCTCCTCCTCTGTGTAGTTCTACATAACTCTGCCTACAACCTCTGTTACAGTACCTAGAAATTCACATATAATTCATACATTAAATACTTGTTTCACACACTTACATAGTTATGGAATAAACCTCTGTGTATATAAGTATAAACAACTAATTACATATTGAGACTCTTTGTCTCTCAATCCCGATCTTCAATATTACTGGCCTCCTCCTTTTTACAGTCTGTCGTAGGCTTATATTTATACCAGAAAGGTTCTGTTGAACTAATTCTAGTTCAGATCCATAATCTACTAAACTGACTCCTAAATGTCCTCTAAGTCCACTTCTAACTCCAGTTAATCCCTAAGAACTCTCTCTAGTTCCTCAAATCATGAAACTACCTAGTGAGTTATAATTGATTTCTAACTCTCTCATCATTATTAACCACCCATGTTATCCTTCATTCAAGAGCATTTACAAACATCCTCACAACATCTAATTAATTCCTATCCTACTCACTCAAAAGCCTAAATATTACATTAACTTAACACTTAGGAAACCAGCTTCCCTAAAACACATGACCCCCTATGTCTACTAAAATATAATGACTTTCCTTGGATTTAATGCTCCTGCATCAAGATATGTCCAACCCACACAATCATATGATCAGTGAAGATACAATTTCAAAATGATGGCTTCCTTGTTGCGACATTTGATGGAATATAAAGCTTCTTGTGTGATAGAAACTGCATCCTGTATCTGTCTATGTTTAAGGAAGCTAAATAGTTGAAGGTGGATATGAGCTGAGCGGCAATTCTTCCACCTATTTGTTATAACCTTAGGGATCAACTTATACATAATGTTGCATAATGAAATTGGCCTAAAATCTAGAAATGTGTTGGGATCTAAGGATTTTAGAATCAATTCTATTAAGGTAGCATTAACATCACCAAACACTCTTTTCAGAGTTCTATACTCGTCCACCAATTGAAGTAGATAAGGACCCATAATTTATCTGAAATGGATGAAAATATCAACAGTCGAACTATTCGGAGTTTGGACTGGGGGATTTGTCCCTAAAGAATGTTTTCAGGACCTTGTAAATTTCCTCCATGGTAATAGGCCCGCCATGGGGGATTTACTCAGTGAACCTATGAAATATCACATGTGTTCATGGCATAATAAAAAATACCCTTAATTTGAATACATATTGGAAAATACCTCTAAAAATCACAGTGTTTAATGCCCTCTTCCTAGATTCACCAAGTAAGCCTTTCTAGACTGACATTAGACAAAGAAGGGTAGTGCATGAGTCTAATGATTATTTTTGAATCCCCAATGTCAATTAACTCTTTTATATTCCTTGGGTCAAGAACCTTTAGCCCTTGATATAAAGAAAATACCTCTACCTGATTATTGATTGCCTTATCTAGTCCCCATTAAAAATAAACTTTTGAAAATGGCCCTCCCTACAACTACCAACCTATGATTCCCTTTTGAGGTCCCATCTAAAAACATACAAAATTTTATATGAGAGAGTGATGAACCTTGTAACACCTCCTCCTCCACCTCTAGATGAATTTTCCAATTCTATCATTATATAGGTTTTGAGTTGATGATTCTAGGTTGAGAGGCATCCCTAAAAAAATCATCCTGTATCTTCCTTTTGTATTGCTCCAATAGAAACATAGTTGTGACCTTTCACTCCATTAGCTTTCATTGGTTCAATTAACATACTACAATCTTGGGCAACTGTTGCCATAGGAGGTATGTTTCCTTCTTGGAAAATAACTATGTTACTGCAAGATAAATTTTCTGACATACAAATTTAGGCATTGCCAATTAGGCTCTTTTAACAATGGGATGATTTTTAAATTTTTTGGCATAATTTTTTGAACTAGGAGGTGAATATTTCATTCAAGAAGTTAGGGGAAACCATTTTCTCAAAAAGGTCCTTAGTTTCCTTGAAATAAATCTTTCAAACTTGTTTTGAGAAGGGACAATCTAAGAAAAGTTGTTGTGGATTCACAACCTATGAAGCATAGAAAATACATCATGAAGACCCTTGGATCCCATGATTTTGTATATTATCTATTGTTATTAGTATCCTTTGAACCATATTTCAATAGAAAAAATTGATTTTGAACCACCCGTTTCTCCTCCAAATGTGTCTATAAATTATTTGAACAAGGAGGCAAAGGGAAATTCATGAGTTGGGATTTATATCTCAATTGAATATTCAAAGCCAATGAGTCTCTAACCCTTACCATATAGAGATGCTTTATTCACAAGAGAAACCTTGGAGGTGACCCAAAAGGGCAGAATTGGATGCAAAACCGACTTCCAATGATCATGTCTTACTCATCCCAAAAGGACAAATCAAATATCACTTTGATCTTTTGAGTAATCATATAGCATAGTGAGTTCTTATATATGCTTAAAGGCAAGCTTCGCCATGATATCATCATCCCATATATTAACCAATTTTCAATTTCCTTGAATTCAAGAGAATTGAGAGGGATGATGACATCGTAGGGAAGCTTCCCCTCGGTGTCATCATCCCATATATTAATCATTATGCCATTTTCATGAATTCGAGTGATTTGAGAATAGATTAGAAGATTAATTGTTTCATAGAGTTTCTAGTTTAGATATCCATTCCTACTTTCCAAGGGTTGATCTAAGCATCTTTTCTTGCTGCCATGGAGGTTTCTTTAAGAATTCCTTTTTTTGAAAGAAAAAATATTAATGCATATTCCTATGGTTCCCAAAGGAATATTCACTAATGAGAGATCTTTCTTTACTAGATCAATAGCAATATTCTAGTTGATTAAATGGAACTTATTTGTAAGATTTTGTACCTTGCCACAAAAACTATTGAATTTATTTTTCTACTTGCTCCATTATGCCAAATGATGCAAACATAGCTGAACATTGGAAGAATTGGGAAAGCTCTGAGCAAACTAGCCTACTTGTCATGTTTAATTAATGAGACTCCCATTGCTGCATTTTGCCTTTTTTTCCCAATTATTTAGGTTGGTTATAGAGAGAGGAACCACCAAACACTTAAAGGAGGACTATGGTGACAAGGAAGGAAATTCAAGTATTTTGGAAATAATTTGAAGTTGGCGAGAATTTGTGATTGATTACTTCCTCATAAACATTTTGATTTTCCTGTATCTCAGCAACATACATTATGTTAATATAATTATCTTATCCAATCTTTTGCATCATCCTTTTGTCAGCTATTTCATTAATTTGCAATTCCCTATATTGGCTACCTACCACAACTATTAGTCTTTATTGTATATCATTTTAATTTGGTGATCATTGAAGATAAAAATTTTAAATTGTCCATCATAATTTTGGTTACGTATAGAGATAATAATTAGTTGTCTAATGTCTTTGATACAATTTCATATATAAATATTTCCCACATATATAAAATCCCAATCTCATTTTCTTCCCTGTTTATGGGCATTTTGATTTTTGAGAACCATTTTTGTAGTTTTTCCACTTTCAGATTTTTTTGTGTTTCTCCTTTTTAAGTATAGTAACCTTTATGTTTTCCACCAACTATTTCAAATAGGGATACATGTGGTGATGTAAATGAAATCATTTTAATGATATTTCAAGCAAATTATATTCTTACAAGCATTGTTGCTCAAATTGCTATTTAAAATTAAAATAATTCACTGATTTTGATTAGTTTTTCCACTTTCAGAATTTTTTATATTTCTCCTTTTTAAGTATACTAACCTTTGTGTTTGCCATAAACTATTTAAAATAAATATATCTTTGGTGATGTAACTAAAATCAATTTAATTGCATTGCAACCAAACACCATTTGTATAAGAATTGTTGGACAATTTGTTATTTTTAAAATAATTTAAAAATTCACTGATTTTGATTTTAGTTATATCTTTCCAAGTTCTAGCTAAAGTTATTGGTGATACATTTTGTAAGTTTTTGTGCATACACATGCATTTCACTTGTGATTGAGTCCATATACTGATATTATTTTTGTTGTGTAGGACTCATGGAATTTGTAGAGATGGTTTATCATTTTGATGGGTGCATGGAGTGGGTTGTATTAACTTCAGTTGAACATAGTTTAAAATATCTAATTGTTCATAAACTATGAGGCCTTATTGTCTGCCTAAGTTTACGTTGTCTATTAGAAATATTTTTTTGTTGTCTATAATTATGTTAATTCAACCATTTTTGAAGAAAAAGTTTTGCATTTTCCCATCAAGAGTTTCAGTCATGTACAAAACCAAGGAGTTGTCTAAGAAAGGAGTTTCCCTATACTTTTGAATGGATTTAGGTTCAATTATGACCTTACAATACAACATGCCAAATCCTTACCAATGCCAATGGCACTGAAAATTGTTTGCAATGAATCACGATCCTTACTAATGAATCATGAAGTAAGTGTCTTTGAAATGATAGAAGGTTCGACCTTCAATATTTTGGGTTTCTCTTGATTTTATAAATTTCAAGTTCTACCCAAAGTCGACCTTTGTAACTTCTAGACAAATTTATTAGCGATGTACATGTATTTAAAAGTATTTTTAGGATAAGATAAATATTTCAAGAACTTGGGGAAGCTTACAACTTTGTGCACCTCATTGGATTTCACTTGAGTAAAACCCTATCACTCTTGGTGTGGATAACCCTTGGAAATTACATTTTTACTTTATATTTATATCTTGATGTGAGGATGTTGGAGCATTTTAGGAACATACCCAGTTTGTCTTAGGTATGGCCTTATGGTGATGGAGGCTTCTGAGATGTCTCGTGAATGATCAATTAATGTTCATGCATCCTAGGTTTGTTTGGGTGTCCCTAATAATCAAAGTCTTAACTAGAACAAACTTTGAACCTCCAATATATTTCATTATTTTAATCAAATCTATAAATCTTACAAAGGTTGATGAATTTCTTGTCAATAATATTTAAATAAAATGTTAATCAATCTCCTTGTTTATTTCCAAATGGAGTAATTATTACAATATGTAGCTTGATTCAAAAGTATAATAGTTTTTTTTTGTAATTTTTGTCATCCTCTAATGGTTTCTACTTGTAAGTTCAATGGTGTGATGAGATATTAAGCATTTGTTGTGCAATAGGATTTTCATTATGCAGTCATGAATAAAGTTTGACAATAGATCAATCGAAGCATTAGTTACTAAAATGGTTAATTAGTTACTTCAAGCACATGTCATAGACTCTCAACGTGTTTGGGTTGAATATTATTTAAAGATGCAGTAAACATGAGCTCAAAATAGATGACTAACTCTTGAGGATCTTGAGGTATGCTTTAATCTATTGGATTCTCTTTATAATTATTGAACCTACTATGTTTACAACACTTACTTCTTCTGTTTGGATATTACACGATTCATGGGACAAAGGTATTCCTCCCATCAATACTCTCTTTCAAAAAGATAAAAAGACACTGGCTTATGTTGAAGGTTGGAGGGTACAAACAAACTTGAAACAATATCACGTGTTGAAACAAAATCCATTTTGGTCGACTCATCAATGACATGATGAGAAGTTGTGAAATATAAATAATTATTGAAAAAATATTATTCAAGCACTTGGTGTAGTGGAAGGAATTTTGGATCCAATAGAGAACAGGTCTAGTGATACTCTTAAATCAACTATCATTTATGACACACACACATACATATTGGTGGTCAAGTTTTTATAGTTGGTGAATTCGCCTGCAATGGCTTGGAAACACTATGATAATGTTTTGAAGTGATGAAATAATATTTCATGTGTAAATTGTAGTCCAACCAATATTAACTTGGAAAACCATATTGTAATATTTTTAATTTTATATCATATAATTTATGTGGTTGAAAGTATTTATAGTTGTACTTGATATTATTTAGTATTGTAATTGACATATGTAACTTTGCGTTTTCATATTAGATGGACACGCATATTGTATGGCATTTCTTTTAATTTAGTAACAAAACCATACTAATTAATTTCTGTTGATTAATAATAAACACATAAAATTAATCTAAAACTGCTAAATTAGTAATTTATATTGAATAATGATGAACACGAATAAAATGAATATACAATGACTAAATTAGTAGTTTATAATGATTGTTAATGAAAGTAAATGAAATGAATATAAACTACTAAATCAATCATTTATATAATGAACGTGAAATTACAAAACAAAAAAAAGACAAATGACAAGTGTAAATGATAAATTTGTGACTACAAATGACGATTAAATTTTGCATATATACGACTAGTAATAGCTAATTTATAATATCTTATAAAATGGCTGAAATTTAGTCATATTTCTTTAGTCATTAAGTGGTTTGAAATTGATGAAAATGAGATTTTGGGGGTTGCCCAAAATCCCAAATTCTTTAAAAATCTTGATCCTGGACCTGTGGGTTATGGGCCCACTCAATCTTTGGGAAGCCTTTCAATTAATTCACCGTTATAGTCTGTCTTGCTCTCATTTGAACATTCATGCAGCCGCTGCCTAGTGCCTGCAACACCATTTTTATTTACAGAACACAAGTTTGACTCATTTATAAAACACATAGCGTATACAATTAACACAGAACATAAACACACTTTTATATGTTTATGGAACAATTACAAAGTTAAAGCCTTTCAGCCTTAAAACGAACTCATGCTCGGCTACATCTTGCCCACTCACAATTTTCTTCACAAAATAAGATATCTATTACACCCCTATTGCATTACATTTATATAAGAAGTCTTATGAAGGACCGATCCTATCCTCTTCTGATTTTTCTCCACAAAAACTCTCCAAAAAGCGTGCATGGCTATTAATAATAGGAAGTCTATCTAGTCTTATCCATTCTCTCTTTAATTTTTTTTCTTTAACTGCTTTAAGGGAGATTTTCTTTGTTTTTTCCCTTTATTCAGCTCCGCTGGTCCACGTCTTCATGCTCCACTTGGATTTTTATTTAATTAAGAAAAGGGTGAGATGCACCTGATGAAAATGAGATTTTGGGGGTTGCCCAAAATTCCAAATTCTTTAAAAACCTTGATCGTGGACTTGTGGGTTATGGGCCCACTCAATCTTTGGGAAGCCTTTTAATTAATTCAGTCTGTCTTGCTCTCATTTGAACATTCATGCAGCCGCCACCGAGTGCCTACAACACCATTTTTATTTACAAAAGACAAGTTTTGACTCATTTATAAAACACATAGCGTATACAATTAACACAAAACATAAACACACGTTTATATATTTACGGAAAAATTACAAAGTTAGGCCTTTCAGCCTTAAAACGAACTCATGCTCGGCTACATCTTGCCCACTCACAATTTTGTTCACAATATACGATATCTATTACACCCCTATTGCATTACATTTATATAAAAAGTATTATGAAGGACCGATACTATCCTCTTCTGATTTTTCTCCACAAAAACTCTCCAAAAAGCGTGCATGGCTATTAACAATAGGAAGTCTATCTAGTCTTATCCATTCTCTCTTTAATTTTTTTTTTCTTTAACTGCTTTAAGGGAGATTTTCTTTGTTTTTTCCCTTTATTCAGCTCCGCTGGTCCACGTCTTCATGCTCCACTTGGATTTTTCTTTAATTAAGAAAAGGGTGAGATGCACCTGCATCAGACTCCCGAGGCACAAAAATTTATGACCTCCTGGTCATATGCTTCTCCTTGTCCTTAGTAATTCTAACCACTTCATTCCTTCAGTGCAACCAACCTCTGCAGTAACAGCCTCCTCTGTTACATGATACCTCACCAAGCCCTCCGCACTCGGTCTTTTGGCATCCTCTAGGTTGCTGTAAATCTTCTCACCTTCTACTCCCGCCATCTGCATAAACTCTCTAACTTTAACATAGTTGTACCTCTTTCTGCAGAATCTTACTGCTCTGATACCACCTGATGAAAATTGGGATTTTGGGCAACCCCCAAATTCCCAGTTTCATCATATAGTAATAACATGAATTAAATAATTATAATGATTATTATAATAGTGTTACAAAATAGTGTTACAATATAGTAAAACATAAAACATAAAATAAACAAACAATACAGTAATAACATGAATTAAATTATTAATATAATAATAACATGAATTAAATAATGTTAAAGATTACTATAATAGTGTTACGATATAGGAAAACATAAAACAAACAAGAAATATAGTAATAACGCGAATTGAAATTATTAATATAGTAAAAACATGAATTAAATAATGATAGTGGTTAACATCTGCTGAGACCAAAGATTGGTCATCAGACCTAAAGAAATAAATTATTTATTTTGATTTAAGATTTTATTCTTATGCTCAAAGAGCTTGGAGA
>APFE030631958.1:64864-89836 GCA_000404065.3 Pinus taeda | reverse complement strand
GAAGCAAGCACCACGTGCTTGGTACACACGAATAGACAGCTATTTCACAAGACTTGGATTCTCCAAGAGCGAGGCAGATCCTAACCTATACTAGATTGTGGTGGAGGGTAAGTTGCTTATCATTGTACTGTATGTTGATTATTTGATTCTAACGGGTGATAAGCTGTTGATACTGTCATGCAAGAAAGATCTTGCTACAGAGTTTGAGATGAAGGACTTGGGCCTCCTTCACTATTTCCTAGGATTGGAAATATGGCAGCGCAGTGGTGGACTGTTTGTTTCTCAGGGCAAGTATGCTCGGAAGATACTGGAGAAGTTCAACATGCATGGCTGCAAGCCTGTTGATACTCCTCTTCCTGGAGGTTGGAGGAAGGAGGATGCCACTTCGGGAGAAAAAGTGGATGCCACTGTTTATCTACAGTTGGTGGGGTCACTGATGTATTTGGTCAATACACGACCCGATATATGCTATGCAGTTAACCAGCTTTCACAAGCTATGGTTAAGCCTACCAAGCTCTTCTGGAAGGCGGGCAAGCATGTATTGCGCTATGTGAGAGGCACATCGGGATATGGATTGTGGTACAGACAGGAGGATGAGGTGAAGTTATGTGGCTTCACGGATGCAGATTGGGCGGGGAGCCCAACAGATGCAGATGTCGACATCAGGTACCATCATATTGGAGATTGTGTGCAGAGGAGGATCATGCTACTTTCATACATTCCAACAGAGGATCAGGATGCTGATATTCTGACGAAGGCTCTCACCAGGAGCAAATTCGAATACCACCGAGATAGGATAGGGGTTGCTGATAATCCATATCTTGTCGAGAGGGAGTGTTAAGATTGCAACAAGATTATGGAGCTTAGTGAAAAGAGTCGCCTTCACTAAGTGGGCCCGCAGGCAAATTATGGCGCAAAGTCTATTTTTAGACTATGTCTATTTTTAGACATATGGATCATGTCTATGAGTTGCAGGATGTTTTTTATGGATAATTAGTCAAGTTGGAAAAAATAGATGGGCTTCTATTTTTAGACAACAGCGGTGACACTGTCAAGTCTAATTATAGAGCAGTCAAATATTATTAGCTTATAATAATTAGACTATAAACTTTATCTTATTCTCTTGGAGCACTTCAGTTTGAGCTACGTGGAACATGCAGCTATCAGAAGGAAATACACTTTCTTTGTGGGTCAGTTGATTTGTTTCATGCATGACTTCAGTTAGAACTCAATTAGTTGAGTTTGGTGGAGTTCATTGTGGAGTTGATGGAGTTGTGTTCAGTTTGACTTGGTTAAACTAGTTGTAATTAGTCTAACTGCAAATAGACTAATGATGAGTTGTTAAACTAATTATTTACTCATAATGCAACTAAATAATACATCAGTTAACTTAGTTGCATGTCAGTGCATGTTCAGTTCAGCAGGGATAGGTGTTAGAGGATCAGATTGCTATTAGTTGTGACTATAGTTGTGCATGAGGATTTGCACAATCAATGGGATTGAGTTATGCCAAAGAGAATTGACCAATACCAAGTGATTATAGTCTCTGCTCACGTGATTCCTAGTGTGAGTGATTCTTTTGAGGTAAATATGAGTTTGGTTCAACCATTCTCATCAATTCTTATGCAGGTATTGAGAAGTGGAGGCAAGCAAGTAGTGGAATAGATTTGGAGATCAGATCTGAGTTGTATTGTGTGTAATAGGTGGAGATAGTGTTGGATACTTGCGAGAAGCATTGACTATTGTAATGTTACATGTTCTCAATCATTAATATATAGATAGTGTGGGGATTTCAGTTGTAAGCTTTCCCCGGGTTACATACTGTGTTAATGTGTGCATGCTCTTGATGTTTTATTGTTATTGATGCTGCTATATTGATTATCAACGTAGAGGAGCTTATGTATTGTGTATGTATTCCGCAATAGTACATGTTGAAAAGTGTGCAACAAGAAATGATTGTTGAGATTGCAACAAGATGATGGAGCTTAGTGAAAAGAGTCGCCTTCACTAAGTGGGCCCGCAGGCTATTTTTGGCGCAAGTCTATTTTTAGACTATGTCTCTATTTTTAGACATATGGATCATGTCTATGGATTGCAGGTTGCTGTTTAGAGATGATTGATCAAGTTGGAAAAAAATAGATGGACTTCTATTTTTAGACCACAGCGGAGTAACTGCTCAGTCTAAATATAGAACAGTCAAATATTATTAGCTCATAATAATATTTAGACTATAAACTTTGTCTTATTCTCTTGGAGCACTTCAGGATGAGCTACGGATGTGGTACATGCAGATCCCAGAAGGAATACGTGGTTACCTATGGGATGACTAATATTTGCATGCAGGACTTCAGTTAGAACTCAAGTGAGTTGAGTTTAGTGGACTGGAGGTGCAGTTGATGGAGTTGTGTTAAGTTTAGCTTTGTTAAACTGGTTGTATTTAGTCTAACTGGCGAATAGACTAGAGATGAGTTGGGTGAATTAGTTATTAATTAATTCACAAGTTATTAACTCATAATACAACTAATGAATACATCAGTTAACTCAGTTGCATGTCAGTGCATGTTCAGTTCAGCAGGGACAGGTGTTAGAGAATCAGATTGCTATCAGTTGTGACTATAGTTGTGCACCAGATCTTGCACAAATCAGGGGATTGAGTATGCCAATGAGTTTGCCCATATTGTATCTTGTTCTCACGTGATTTAGCCAAGGAAATACGTGGCTGCCTTGGAATTATCACCGGTTCTTGTGCAGGTATTGAGCAACAGAGGCAGGCAAGCAGCGGAAGAGATTTGAGCCAGTGATTGATTCAGATCTGAGCTGTATTGTGTGTAACAGGTGGAGCTGGTACTGGATTGCTTGTGATAAGCATTGTACTTTGTAATGTTACATGACTCAATCATTAATATACAGATAGTTGGGGTTTTTAGCGAGATGCTTCCCCCGGGATACATGCTGTGTTAATGTGTGAATGCTCTTGATGTTTTATTGTTATTGATGCTGCTATATTGATGATCAACGTAGAGGAGCTTATGTATTGTGTATGTTTTCCGCAATAGTACATGATCAGGATAATCTCCATTGAATATGTGTTAAATTATTCAAAATTTCTACAGTAACAGTACACCCTAAAATGAAGTTACTTCACCCATGCATGTTTCTTCCCTGTGACATAGTTCCTCAAATAAAATTCCAGCCACTTGTTCACTATCATTGTCTAGACATTGATCTATAGATGATAACTAGTGTTGGGTGTAAGATCAATCCTCACCAAACGAAAAACATCCTACTAGAAACCTCCCATAAATTGGTAATCTGAACACCTCCCAGAAAAATAGCTCGGCCTCCTGTGAAGCTAAATGTCTAGCTAGAATAACGAAGAAGTGGAAAAATTTGGTCAATCTGTCAACCACCATGTTAGTTTTTTATTATGGTGGTAGCATTGTACATGTGTTCTAGTCTTAGATTGTACGAAGAGGCTAAGGAACACAAGATTTCCAATACTTAGAAATGGTTTCGCGAGATATGGCTCTAAAACACCTTAATTAAATTAATTAGCTAATAATTAAAAAATTTCGTAAGTATAACTTAGGAAAATTTGTTAATTAAATTTAATTAATTAAGGAATTTGAGATTGCTCTAGAGACTTCTATTGATGTAGTCTAGTTGATCTTAGTCCTTGATGGAGATTTAATGTTGGTCGTTAAACTATAAATGAGATATTACAGAAGTAGCTCGAAGAGATGGAGAGAGATAGAGTAGTGAGAGCATCATTTATCTTGGTAGATTGAACCACCCAGTTCACAAATTCAATGAGGGCATAGTTCAAGCCAGAGGGAGAGTATTAGAGAGAGGGTGTAGCGGAAATTTAGAGAACATAATTCTAGATAATTTCCCAGCAATTTTTCCAGTGTCACAGAGGTAGGAAAAGGGAGGCTGAATTCTTCTGCAGAGATTCATACAGTGAGTGCGAGTTAGCCAGTCCAACAGAGCAAGTGGTTGGAAGAATTTTGTTTCAGTTGCCAGAGGCTGGATCTGATTATGGGAGGCAGAGTGAAAATTTTCACGAGGCAGGATGACCCAGTTGGAGGTAGATATGGGGATGTGCATATTTCCTATAGCCAGCAATGTGAATTCAAGGTAGAGCACAAGTTTTCGAGTGTGGGGTTCAAGTAGGCTAGAAGCGGCTAAGTTGATTGCAGAGGGCGAAAAAATTCTCCAAATAATTTTTCCAATATATTTTCCAGAGGATTTCCAATTGGCATCCATATTATTGTACTCTCCAATTTGTTGCATAATAATAAAATAAACCCTCATTTGTTTCACTGGTTTTCCCTTAAAGGTTTTTCCGGGGACTTTTAGTCTAAAATAATTGTAGTGATTTTTATATGCGTGCATTTATTTCTCTGTTATTGATTTTAATTCCACTAACATATTTTTTGTTGTGAATAATTTCAGCATGATTTACTTGATATTTGTCATAAAACAAATAAATTGCTAATCAATTAGAAGAATAAACTCTAGTTTCTGAAATTTAAGGAAATCTCATATGGTATTAGAGCAAGTTGATCAAATCTGAGGCTAAAAGGAAAAATATCGGTAGATCATGTGATTTTAGATGGAGATCTAAAGCATAGGGTTTATATCTATGAAGGCCAAACCAAGAGTGTGAATTGTAGAGGTAGAGGGTTCAATTTCTAGATCCAATTCGGAGGAAAATATTAATAACCTTAGAAGAAGGGTTTGCAGGCAGTGTAGTTATCGAGAAGTAGTTTCGGTGAGTAGATCAGTTGATTCATAGAGAATATCTAGGCATAAAAGACTTGCAACAAGGGTCACAGTTGCATATCTGTGCAAGGAAGGAAGAGAAAAGTACACAAAGAGGATATTTCCATAATTTCTCAGAGGGTTCCGAGTGTTCAGTTTCAGGAGGAGATCTATGATTTTCAGCAGCAGTAGGCCATAGAAATTTTTCAATTCAACTAGTGTGAGCTTCAGGAGTAGCATTTCCTGTGCCAGATTTTGGAGAAGGACTTCCAAAAAGTAGAGTGAGCTACCTAGAATTGGAGTAGCAAGTAGTGTGAAATCTGAAGGACTTCCAGAGGAAAGCAAGAGTACAACTGTGCATTCCTAAGGAAGTGTGAGTAGTAGAAGGAAGGTCAAGTATGGAAGAGAAATAGGTTTCTAGATCAAGTCTCCAGTTTATTTGAGTTTCATAGGGATGGCCATAGTAGGACTCAGGGATCAAGACAAAATTAACAGAGCATTTAACTTTGGTGTATGGAAGGCCAAAATGCATATGGTATTGGATGAGCGTGATTTGAAGGAGTTTGTGATCAATGTTATGGTAGATCCAGCAAATCCAACACAATTGGCTATCTTAAAGAAAGAGATCGACAAAACTAAGAGAATGGCCCTGGATGGTGTTTGGGATCATATATTCTTTGCATATTGCAAAAAATAATATGACAAAGAACACGTGGGATGCCATCATAATGTTGTATGAAAATCCATCAGAGAATCACAAAATGATTCTCAAGGAGAAGCTGAGAACTACTAGGATGCAAAAAGGTGAATGCATTACTTCTTATCTCACCAAGCTTCATAATGTCCAAGATGAACTAGCAACCATTGGAGAGAAACCATTTGATGACGAGATGGTGCATACAACTCTAAATGGTTTTTCCAAGGAGTGGTGTAAATTCTTCCAAGCTATCTCTGAAAAGACACACTACCAGGTTGGGATTTCCTATGGAGTGAATTCACATAAGAGGAGCTATGACTCAGCTTCATAGAAGGTACTATCAACAGTAGCAACGAATGAATGGATGTGGAAAAGAAAGAAGAGGAGAATGTGGTCCTTTGTATAAAGATAAGGTGAAGAAGGGTCACATCCAGGGATAAAACTCAGAAGGAGACGAGAAGAAGAAAAAGGACATGTCGAAGTTCAAATAATTCAGATGTGGTGAGTTCCATCACTAGGTCACCCAGTGTCCCAAGTGGAAGAAGGACAAGAAGGAGAAACAATAGAAAACAACTTTAGAAGAGATAAATGAGTTAACCTCTAAATTAGAGGAATTTGCATTGATATCAACGATAGCTTTAGATGGAGGAGGAGCACAATGATTTATAGATAAAGATGGGTAGGGTCCATAAGTGAGAAATTAAAAGTCTAGTTCAGATCTAGTTGTTGTGCACATGGATCAACACCTTTTCTACGGGGGCCCATAGTACAAAGTAGCAAGAGGATCAAGATGTCAACAAGGCATAGCTAGATTTTGATGGATAATGTAGAGATACTTTCATTCAAATGCATGAGCTAGTTAGGTGCACTTAGGTGCTCATTTGATTTGAATGGAAAATGGCATCAACCCATGGTATTCATCCACCCATGGAATTTACCCATGGTATTGTAAGTGACATCCACCCATGGTATTCATTCACCCATGGTATCTACCCATGGTATTGTGACATACACCCATGGTATTCATTCACCCATGGAATTGACCCCTGGTATTGTGACATCCACCCATGGTATTCATTCACCCATGGAATTGACCTGTGGTATTGTGACATCCACCCATAGTATTCATTCACCCATGGAATGGACCCATGGTATTGTAACTGAAAAATACTATAAGTAACAAGTGGCATTTTGTAAAAGGACAGATGGTCCGCCACAATGTAGCCTTTATAGTTATTATTAGTTTTAATAAAAAGTTTCTTTGTCATTTTGTTTATTGGGCATTCTCCTCTTTTTCTTCTGGAAATTCAAGTTTTCAAATCTTGGGGTCTCTCCCCCTAAGATCCATTTCAATTCTTTAGATCTTAGGGGCCTCGCCCCAAGATCCAGATCATCATTATACAATGCAGAGCTAGTTGTAGTAAGAGACACAAGGGACAATTTCAGAGCCAATTGAAATGACACAATAGATCAGTAGAGATCAAGTTTCCAGTTGTAGTTGCAAGAGATTCATATCATTGGAGGAGGATGTGTGAATTGGCTAGTTTCTAGAGAGAATCCATGAGAGGTTTCCAACCATAAAGGCTTCTGGCATTCCATTCAGGAAGGGAGACCGAGGTATCTAATAAAGTAGCTAAAATTAGGCAATGAAAGTTTCCAATGCATAATTCTAGATCAACAAGTACATGTTGCAATGCCAATAGTTCATTTCTAGTTCCAAAGAAGCTATCCAAATGAAGTACGAATGGTCTAAGTAAGCAGTGGCAAGAAGAGTGATTACTGAAGGACTTACGGAGACAAGAATGAGTGTTGGGTGTGGAGCTTTATTATCTTATTGGTTCAGAGGACTCAATCGCGTTAGACCCTAGTTCCTAAACAGGGCAGCGATGTCACCCGTATGATACCCGCCAGGGAGGTTTAGCGGGGAAATGAATACTTTTAATGATCCCACCCCTAGCGGAGGTTTAGGGGTAGCACTCCCAAAGCTAAAAATATATGAAAAATTACCTTGTAAAATATTGTAATTTCGTAGTCAATATGGGTTGTTCATTAGGCGAATGATATGATGGTAGAAGTTATGTTAATTTAAGGTTTTTATCCTATAAGGAAATTCTCGTTTTATATGAGGGAATTGTATTGCAGATGTGTATTATTATTCTGAGTGAGAAAGAGAGAGGAGGTTGTGTGAGAGCGAAGAGAAAATTACAACGGATTTGTTGTAAGTCGTATCTCTTCATTTTGCTAGATAATATAAAGGGAAGGAACGATTATTTCTCCATGGACGCAGCCCAAATTGTGTGAAAGACATATATCTGTGTCTCTCTTGTTTTATGTGTTTATGAATTTGTGTTTTAATAATATTTTATATATTTAATTGCTACGTTAATTAATTTCTAACAACTCGTATTAGAGCCGAAGGTCTATTTGGATGATAAAATCATAGGAAAGAAAGGTTCCTAGTTCGAGTGGGAGAAATGGAGGAAGATAGTAGGTTTAGGGTCGAAAAATTGAACGACCAAAATTACCAACTATGGAGGACGCATATGGAATATTTTATGTATTAGAAATATCTGTACCTACCATTGAAGGAGACCTAGGTATCCAACAAAGTGGCCAAAAGAAGGCAATGAAAATTTCCAATGCATAATTCGAGATCACCCAATGCATGCTGCAATGATAGTAGTTCATTTCAAGTTCCAAGGAAGTTATCCAAAGGAAGTGTGAATGGTCTCAGTAAGCAGCAGAACACAGAGTTATTACCAAAGGACTTACAAAGGCAAGACCGAGTTCCCTAGTGGTAGTGCTATGCATTATAGTTAGCCGGTAGGAGTGCGAGTAGCCAAGAGGTTTCAGAGTTGATTTCCAGAAGTAGGATGATTTTCCCAGTAATAGCATTTCATAGTTCAGTTGGCCACTGCGAGTGAGAAGGCAAGAGCCCAAGCAGTAGGGAGGAGGCTGGGTTGTTTTTTTGGAGGGAAGAAATCATTTCTGAGCTCTTATTCTGAGGGAGACCAGTTGAGTTTAGACTCAATATTGCAGTTGTTGTTCATCAGATTGAGTTCTTCACAGTGATTTGTAGTGGAATGGAGTAATATCAGTTGATATGTGAAGAAAGGAAGTGAAACAAATGTCAGCTATCAACAACATGGTCTATCCAACTACAAGCTATAGATGGGAGATGTTGGGTAGAGAACACCTTCCACGCTAAGAGGGAGTGTTAGTTTTTTATTATGGTGGTAGCATCAAACATGGTTTCTAATCTCAGATGGTGCTAAGATGCCAAGGAACACATGATCTCCAATATCTATAAATGGTTTCACGAGATATGGCTCTAAAACACCTTAATTAATTTAATTAGCCAATAATTAATTTATTTCCTAAGTTAGGAAAGTTGGTTAATTAAAGTTAATTAATTGAGGATGTTTGATATTTCTCTAGAGACTTCTATTGATGAAGTCTAATTGATCTTAGCCATTTATGGAGATTTAATCTTTCCTGTTGAAATATCAATGAGAGATTATAAGATTAGATTGAAGGGATGGGGAGATACACAATAGTGAGAGCATTAGTTATCTTGTCAAATGAAGCTACCCAGTTCGCAACTTTAATGAGGGTGCAGTTCAAGCCAAAGGGAGAGCATCAAAGAGAGGGTGCAACAAAAATCCAAAGAGCAAAATTCCAAAGAAATTCCCAGTAGTTTTCTAGTGCCGGAGAGGTAGGAAAAAGAAGGTCGAATTCTTCTACATATAGAGTCGTATAGGTTGTGCGAGTTAGCCAGTCTAGCAAAGTGAGTGTCCATAATAAATTTGTTTCGGTTTCCGGAGTCTAGATATGAGTCCGGGAGGCAGAGAAAATATTTTCCAGAGGAAGAGGGACGCTAGATGGTGTGGTTGGAGAAAAATATAGGGTTCCGCATATTTCCCAAAGCCAATAGTGTGAATTCTAGGCATAGTATGAGTTTTCTAGTGTGGGGTTCGAGTAGGCTAGAAGAGGTTGGATTGATTACAAAGGGAGAAAATATTCTGCAAATAATTTTTCCAATATATTTTCCAAAGGATTGACAGTTGGGCATCCATATTAATGTACTCTCCAATTTTCTGCATAATAATAAAATAAACCCTCATGTGCTACACCAATTTTCCCTTCAAGGTTTTCCTAGGGACTTTCAGTCCAAAATCACTGTGTTGATTTTTATGTGTGTGAATCTATTTCTCAGTTCCTGATTTTACTTCTGCAACATAATTTTTATTGTGAAGAACTATAGTGTGATTTATTCATTATTTTGTGTGAAACAAATAAAATTCTAATTAGATAGAAGAATAAACTCCAATTGTTGAAATTTAAGGAAATTTCACACACCACATATATGTAATCACAACCTTGTACTATTGAAAGTATGGTAATAAAGTCTATATAAATACTCTTCCATTTCCTCTCGAGAATAGGGAGTGGTTGAAGCAACCCGATGGATGTGTCTTCTCACCCTTGTTCCTCTCAAAATTACTCCACTTCTAAACGTGCCTCAAGATGTCATCATTGATCCCTCTCCAAGTAAAATTCTCCCCGATAGTCCTATATGTCTTGAGGA
This sequence comes from Pinus taeda, assembly GCA_000404065.3. NCBI lineage: Eukaryota > Viridiplantae > Streptophyta > Pinopsida > Pinales > Pinaceae > Pinus > Pinus taeda. The sequence goes on along the minus strand of APFE030631958.1, from coordinate 79,787 downwards.
ACCCCTGATGGCTTGACATAGGTGAATCATGGGCTGCATGCATGTTTTTTTCCATCTATTATGAACCTGTCACCAAGTATATCCTATCCTTATAATAGATGATCTCATCCATCACCCTGTATCTATCATCCCCATATGTGTCATCCAAGATCTCTCATGACTAATGATTCTTGGAGTACTCCACTAACAATTGCACCCTACAATCCTGAGTAATGTCCATGAGTGAGAGTTTCACGAGCCTCCTAAATAGTGCATCCGCCACGACATTATGCTTCCTCTTGACATACTCAATCTCAAAGTCATAGGCCTGGATCATATTGACCCATTACTGTTGTATCTCATTTAGTTCCTTCTACTCTAGGAAAAATCGAAGAGTATTATAATAAGTCTTCACCCTAAACTTGTTTCCCACCAAGTACTACCGGAACTTGGCCAAGGCATGCATGATGGAAAACATCTCCTTGTCGTATTATATAGAATACAACCTCTTATATTCCTAAAGATTCTAGCTCTCATAGGCTATAGGGTGTCCTCCCTGCATCAACACTACCCGAGTGCCCTCTACAGATGCATCACACTCTAAAAAACAAGGCTGCGTAAAATCAAGTAAGGTTAACATTGGGAAGTTTCTCATCACCCTCTTCAGGCTCTCAAAAGCATCTTGTGCTACATCTGTCCACTCGAAATCCCCTTTTTTTTTCAAATAGATGAGGGGTATTTCTAGTTGAGAAAATCCCTTCACAAACCTCTTGTAGTATGTACATAACCCCAACAACTTTGTCACGTTCTTGGGTGTAGGCCAATCCAAAATGGTATCAATCTTCTCCTAATGTACACAAACTCTGTCCTCATCGATCACATGGATAATATATAACATCTCTTTCAACCCAAATTCAAATTTGGACATCTTTGTGTATAATTGTTTCTCCTACAGAATGCACAATACCTCTAGATGTTGAAGATGCTTCTCCCACATGTCATCAAATAATACTAGAACACATCTGCATAGCTTCTTGCAGAACACATGGGTTGTTCAACACTGGAAGGTAGCTGGAGCTTTGGTTAGCGCAAAGGGCATAACCAAGAACTCGAAGTGTCCATAGTGGCTTATGAATGTAATCTTTCGGATGTCCTGATCCCTCACCCAAATATAATGATACCTACAACATAGATCTATCTTAGAGAAGTATTTATCTCTTCTAATATCATCCATCAACTCATCAATGCGTGAAATTGGGTATCTATTATTCAACATCTCCTTGTTCAAGGTCGCGTAACCAATGCACATGTAAAGGGTCCCATCCTTATTCTTCAGTAGAACCACCGAAGAAGTGAAGGGACTGAAACTCGACCTAATGTGGCCCAAAGTCAATAGCTCTTGTATAGCTCTCTCAATATCATCCTGGTAAGCCTTGTTATGTATATAAGGAGTAATGATGACAGCATGTACCCCATCCTCCAACTCTATAGTGTGCTCAAAAACCTTATCTCGTGGACAACAAGGAGGTATGTCCCAATATACTACCTAGTGCCACTCTAGTAGTGCTAAAATATCTAGATGTTGATGTCATGTCTAACCCCCTTTCTCTTTGATCCATAACTCCGCTTCCTGCGCTATATCTCCCTATCTCAAATCAGCCTCCATTCAGTGAGCTAGTAATGCCTATGGTGAGTATGAATGTGTGCCTATCAATACCACCAGCTTCCCATCTGGCCCCATGAACTCCATATCTATTTTCCTCCAATCAATGGTAATACACCTTAAGGAGTATAGCCACTTGACACCCCTCACCACATTGGTGTCTAGCACATTAACCAAAAAGAAGTGGTTTATCACATAATAGTTCCCCATTTTCATCCTAGGGACATACCTAATACACTGCATGGTCTGGTCTCCTCGAACCAACATTGAAAACCCCTCAAAGGCCTTTATATGTATAACTCTCTGCTGCACCATCTATGCATCAATAAAGTATTGGGTAGGCCCACTATCCACCAACACTAACACATATTGTACCTGCATTGTGCCTCTAATCCATAATGCCAAATACTTCAGAACTCCCCAAAGTGAGGCAATGACACCTCCTGCGGGAAGAGGTGGGTATGCTCAAGCACCATGTGGCACATCTTCCCCTCTGCCCACCTCAAGCTCAGCCTCATCCTCCAAATTGTTGTCTAAGAAGGCCTCTATGTAATGGGCCTTGCCCTTGGTGCACTAGCATCCTGGTTCCCACAACTCTTGGCAAGTAAAGCATAATTTCCTCCTCTAGATGTCTCTTCTAACATCATCATCTAGATATACATGTACAATCCACTCCTTATGAGTAGGTCTAATGTCCTTACCCTTCTGAGGAAAGGTATGTCTAGAAGGTACTACTGCTCTAGTCTTCGAAATTGCATCAATCTTGTCTCTGGCTCAGTTAATGGAATCCTGTAAAGATACAAGCCGGTAATCCCTCACCCAACTGCTTAAGGGTTATACTAACCCTTGAATGAATATCATGATTAGTCTAGACTCTAAAATATCATAAACCATCATAGCTAGTCTCTGGAAATATACCATATATGCCCAACATTGTGTGTCTGATTCAAGTTAGCTAGCTCCTAGAAGTGTAGTTGAGGGTCCTTCTCATCAAATCTCTCTACAAGCCTCCTTGTGAACTCAGTGTAGGATGTTATGCTGACATGCTCTAACGTAACTAACCAGTGGTACCACCACTCCTATGCATCTCCATCTAAGTGCAAACTGGTGAATCTAATAGCATATGTCTCACACATGCGGTTCAAATGGAGGTAGGTGTTTACTATATCCATGCTCTAATTAAACTCCTAGATGACCCATCAAATTTCAGAAGTGTGACCTTCCCTACCAACTTTTATGTATCCTGGTCCTGATGCTACTGACCTCCTCTATAAGGCATCCCTACTCCTGGTTTGTACTTCTCCTTAAGATAAAAAAGAAACATCCATAGGATAAAACCATCATGACCCTAAGATCCAACACATTATACTCATCAATACCATCTGCAAAGGACATCAAAAAGTCTACAAATGTGTCAAGTTCTCTCTCTCTCTCTCTCTCTCTCTCTCTCTCTCTCTCTCTCAGGCTCATCTAGGAAATGAGGCATAGTGGAATGAATAGTCTAGCCATAAGTATGGGTGTTGTGCTAATGGTTTGTGCATGCATGTGTGTAGCTTCCCTCTCCTATCCAAGAACCACCTTCTCCTTTGTTAGTGTGTCCTTGCTAGTTGTGTATTTGCATGACCATAATTTTTTGCATCATCTCTAAAACCTGTTGGTTATACATCACTAATTGCTAGTTCTTCCTCATCAGCTCTTCTATAAATTGTCCCTGATCATGTTGTCTAGGTTTTTCATTTCCTTCTTTGTTATCCATATGCTCTCTAATGTGCTCAAGCTTTGTATCTGAAAAAAGGGTCAATCTCCTCTCCTCTACCACAACCGCTTCCTCTACCTCTGCCTCGACCTTTGCAGAACACCACTCCTTGGTATTTGGGTGGCATCACCTGCTATTTTTCCCACAGTGGGCCAAGAACATGCTCTGATACCATTGTAATATTCCAACTAGGAAATTATAGTGAAAATCAAAGACATGCACTAAGCTAAAACAATTAAAATTTAAAACAACCAAGTGTAATCAGTAAACTATGAAATTTGGGAAAGAAATTTGAGCCATTTTATTAATAATGCTGGAAATTTGGGTACTATAGAGTAAGAACAATATAAAACTACTCAAATGTTTTTGAAAAATTAGTCTAGAGATCCTCACACCAAATCCACCAAACCTCATAAATATCTTCAATTAATTCCATCTGACCTAGAGATCCCCAAAAAGTGTGAGTTTCCCAAGCTGGCTAGCTCTATGCACTACTAAAGATGCTCTACTCAAATATTCTCCAAACCACTGCTAGAAAGCCACCAAAACTTTGCATAAATTCTCCTCTGAAATTCAGCTTTATCTCTAGGCCAAATTTCTTGCAAAAGTAGTTATCCCTCACTCCTGAGAAAGCCTCTTCCAATGAGCTATGCACACTCCAAAAATAAGGAAAATTTAGCCCCAGCAATAGCGTCAATCTCAACCCAACAAAATACTCTAAAATTTCTGCCTCAGCTAGGAAAAATGCCTCTGTAAAAGCCCAGAACCAGAGACCACATGTAGTTGCTCCAAATGGAAAGTGTGAATTGACTTATGCACCCTAGCCACACACAAAATTGAGTGAAGATATCTACAATATTCTCATTGGAAGCCCTGTAGTGGACTCCCCACCTTCCTCACTATTGATACTGTTAGTGTCGGTATCTTCATCCCTCCATCAGAGATCAAATCCTCTTGTTGCATTTCATATTAGGTGTCCTGCCCAGTCATCTGCATTCCATTAGGCGCATGGATCATCTAACAGGAGTGGCTTTCCTACAGTTTCCCTCATGTCATCTACCTGCTGGTTCATGTTTGCTCATCAAAAAGCATATACAATCTTCTTTTTGTCTTAAAGGTTGCAAAGGACTTTTTAGGGTGTCATTGTCAGTTAGGTCTAGGGTTTCATTAGGGTTTCGTCAAAAAATGTTTCAAAGTGTCTAATAACAACCAGCAGGCCATGAGGAGTTTCCAACATCAATAAATTTCATCGCCAAGTGTTCGAAAATGTGTTTTTCCTCAAAACTCTGTTTTGAGGAAAAAATAGAGTATTTTGCCTTTATTGTACAAAAATCATGAAATTTTGTTTTCTTCATTGTGTATCACTCCATCTGCATCCTATTTTCTTTCCTTAGCCCCAATAGTTCCATCACCTGTAAAACAAGCAAAGCTCAGGTCGTTTAGTTCATCACAAAACTCAAATGAAGTGAAAGGTCCAAAAAATAGAGTTTGAAATAAAGTCATTTGCAAAACATTATAAAAGTGGGTTTGGCAAAATTAAATTTGAAAAGTTCCATGTATAAATCATTTCTCCAAATGTTTGAAAGCTCATTTGCACTCCAATAACAAAGAGAAAGCAAAGCAAAGATTATTGTGGTGAGCAAGTGAGAAATTGGGTGAAAATCGCTCCAAGTAATCGGCGCGGCACACTCACCAAGCATGACGCACTGGGCCTCAGACTCCTATGTTATTTTGCAAGGGTGGCGCATACGCTGTGCGCGGCACATTGGGTATGCTGCACGGTGCACACAGCCAGAGAGCCCCAAAACTTCCAGAATTCGCTCAAATCGCCAAAAACACACGAATTTGTCTTGTTACAAGTAGGTAGAGCCTCCATCTCTATTGTTTATCCAAGTTTGGCATTTATGTTATGGTGGTTGATGAATGGTGAGTGTTTAAAAAAATCAAACCCTACCATTTGAAATTCCTCAAAGAAACTTGTTGCCTAAGGTTTTGATTAACTATTTTGCTACCAAGTCTACCATTCCTCCATCACTCCCTTATCCCATTTTTCCATTGATTTCCTTGCTCCCTAAGTTCTCCTACCCCTAAATTCACTAATCCCCTAATCCCCTATCCCAAGTTCCCTTTCCCAAAATCACAAATGCACCAAAACCCTAGTCTCATACTTAAAGTCCCAAACTACACTCTAAATCCCTGTTCCCTTAACTAACCCTACCCCAATAGTCCCTAAATCCCTATTTCCCTAAATTATTCCTCCACAGTCCTTCATTTCACTATTTTCCCTTGGTGGCAAAAGTTAAGACACATCATAAAATCACCTATTTTGCATCCAACAATCAAACATATCACAACTCATTTATTTCTCCTCAAGGCAGCTCCAAGACAGTTTATTCATTAGCAGTGATGGCATCTGATTCTTCATATGAGTATGAGGAGGAGACCCACAGGGACTCACCAACATGGGTACATGCACCCAGGAGGCCTCATAGAGGTGGCAAGCATATTCCTGAAGAACCAACTTCTCTTGCTGAGTTACAGGCTTGCCCTCTTGCCATCTCTTGTTTCCAACATCAGTCATGTTATGAATTTTGTGAGAAGGTTACTATCATTCAGTTTCATCATGAGTTGGCTCGTCTATTTGTCTTGCATTTACATGGTGATCAAACCACTTTAGCTGGTGTCACTTTCAAATTAACACCAGAATCCATTTCATTAGCAACTAACATACCTAACATTGGAGATCTATGGAACAAGAGGCAGAAAATTGACCGGTAGCATTATGAATCGTACCTTAAGCCCGACTTTTTGAGATAACTCAAGAGAGTGTTTCCTTTTCGGTACCTCAAAGATGAATATGCTCCTTTAATGAAATTGATCATGAAGTATTTCAGCTGTGAGGGCCGGTTCTCCTGTTTATATGCTTATCATATGAGGCTGCTCATTCATTTTACCAGGGTACGGATGATGAACATCCCTTACTTCATGTGCCGAAATATCGAAAGGATGACTACTCTAGTGTAGCACAAAACTCCCCAGCAGCAGTTCAACAATATCTACCATTTTGCTCTCATCAAGATTATGGTCATCCATCAGCTTGGCTTATAGGGTATCTCTTGGGAGGACTTCATCTCCCGTAAGTTTTTCACAGCTCCTCGGGGATCATCAGAGGCTTTGCATGAGACAGGTGGACCTTCTGATCAGTATGAGGGTCATGAGACACAGGTTACCAATATGCCGGTGTTTATTACTTAGCAGAAGGGCACCAGGCAGTTGTTTGCAGCAACAAAGCGAGTGTTATCTCCACCTGGGGTGGCAGGGGCATCGCTTCCGACATCAGTACTGGTTCAGGACAAAGGCAATAGGCCAATGCAGGATGAGGGGCCTTTAGGTGAGTGGGAATTTATTCTTATTGAGGACGATGATACGGACATGGGCCCGCAAAGCACAAGTCTCAAAGAGATCATCCAAGAGCAGCAGACAGACATCAAGGCCTTATCCCTCAACTTGGAGAGGGCTAAGTGGATCATAAAATAATTGGAGCAGAGGAATAAGCAGCTTGAAGATCAGCACAGAATCATGGAGTTACAAATCATTAGGGAGAACCGCCAAGCTACCCAAAGAAGGAGGGTGGAGTTCACTTCACTCGAGCGGGAGATCAATGCCAATTGAGAGTCTTGGCTCGAGAGAGTCAATATCCACTTAGAGAGATTGTTGGAGAAGGTAAACAAGGAGAAAAACGTGTTGATACATATGGTTTTTCACTACGTGGTGAGGAACAAAGTTTGCAAGGCCCGAATCAAGAATTTAAAGGCAAAATTGAAGAAGGCTTGAAAGAGGCAAAAGGAGCATGATCGAATTCGGATTTTGGCTGAGGCTTCCTTGGCCCAACATAGCTCTTAATAGAGAAGGATCAGCCCAAATTTCAAGAAATGTGGGGCATTTTTTGCATTTTGACAAATTTTGGCACAAAAAAACAAGAAATTCTGCCCTATGCGCCGTGCCATGTGGTGCTCGCTTTTGCTAGGAGGCTTCAAATTCAAAAAACTCAGCATTTTTGGATTTGGCATGAAAAATTATGCTTGCTTTTTCATGTCCGAGAAATTTGGGCAGGTTTTGAGCCCTCAAAAATGTCAAAAACACTAAAAAAATGACCTCACTGCCCCTATTTTGACACATAGGAAGCAGCCTTGGGAGATTTGATTTTTGATAGAGCAAATGGAGGCCAAATTGCAAAATTCCACTTGGATTGGAAAGTCAATAGGAAGACCTTTCCAACAAGCCTATTGGGAGTGGATTTTGACATCGGGAAGGTCTCCAAAAGTGGGTCTAAACAGGTGCAGCGCATAGAGAATCAGGCGTGGCGCATAGAGGAAAAATTGCCAGTTTGACCAAGTTTTGCTCTGTTTATCACCCAGTTTGACTTTTTCACTTTCTTATTGTCAAATTATGATGTAATTTCATGTAAATTTATGGATCATGATGTAAATATGTTTAATTTTCACTTGGTTAGGTAGATTCATCAGTTAAAAGGTTGTTTGAAACTGAATGAATCAGTTCCCTTATTTCTAGAGGCATGTTGTTTCATTGCCCGATTTCTAGTTCCTAGTTTAGAATCAGTTGAATCAGCCCCTAAACATGTGAGCTAGACCCCTAGAGGCAAGGATGAGCTAATTCTTTGTCTATATTATGTATTTTTTCAGTCATTGGCATGGTTGGACTCTTGAGAAAGCCTTGAGCTTCATTGTACACTCTTATCAGTATTTTGGCTAAGGAATTGAGACCAGGATTTGCAGTACTCTTTGGGATCCCTGTGGCATTTGTTTTGGTACAGTGCTTTCTTATGTATTTTTTAATTTATTCATGTGTTATATGTATCATTTCTCTTTATTTCTTCTCAGCTAAACAAACAAGAGTGTAAGTAGAATACATTGAAAAGTGCAGTGCTCTACTTGAATTTTGCTTTAGTCTTTTGATGTTTTCCACTGTTTGGAGAGGATCCATGGCTTCTCTTTCCCTCTTCAACTCCTCCTCTGTTTGATCCATCCATATCACTTGATTTAGAGTGCCAAATACAGTTGCCTACCTTTCCCCATTGAGACCCCTGCAAGACTGAACCTCATTCCCTGCACCCAAAATCTGCCTTTCCCTTAGAGCCCATAAACACAATATTTTATTCAATCAAAATTCTTTACATCTATACCTAGCCTAAGATCAGTAATCAAATCAGTCATCTCAAGCCTTTAGTGATCGTAATTAGCTAAGATTGACCCGGAGAGAGCCCTCTCCTGACCTGGTAGGGCTAGCTACCACGCTGAGCGTGGTTTGATGTTGGCCCTAGATCCTACCTTTTCAGCCTGAGGTAAATCTAGGCTCTAACGAATACACTTGAAGTTCTCTAAAATGAGGGAGAGTTTCACTTGAAACTTTTGTGCTAACCAACACTTCTCTTCTTGTTCTCAACAACTCCAAGGGAGAGTTTGATTTGATGAAATAGATGGACAAAAGATGAAAAAATGGAGCTCCCTTGTGACATTATAGATGTTGGTTTGTCCTCCTAGTTCAAACCTCCTTTCTCTCTCCAATCTCCCCTAGTGCAAATTCTCCATGTGGTTTGAATTCCCTTCCTTTTGGCCTCCAATTTCAACTAGAAAATTAATTTCACCTTTTTCTATAATGCACATAGCCTTCTTTTTTTCCAAAAATGAAGTGGGGTCTACTCATCCATTTCCTAAGTCCACAAAACACCAAAAATGTAAAAACTTCAAAATTGATAATTGTTTAGCAAAAAACTTATTTAGGGGGGATATCAAAACCCCTCCTAGATTTACCCTAGAAAATTCACATATTGTTCAATCATCTAAGGTTAAAGGATCAAAAGATGCACAAAACATGGAGGAAATCATTGACATTGAAGTTGATAGTACCTCTATCTAATTGGGTTATGACCTGCATGGCTTAAAAATAGAGAATAATAGAAGAAATCGCTTAATACTAAACCACATTTGAAGATCACCTTGCCACCTTGCAAAGTGAAAATTATGACAAAAGTAACAAAATATTGAGAATTGAAAAGGTGAGGATTCATAATAGAAAAATTACTAGCCAAAAAAATATGGATGTTGATATTTCAGAATTCAAAGCCATCAAGCTCTTCAAAATTACATCAAAACATGGGAGAAGCATAAGCACATTTGTTTACCGCGCAGGAGGTAGAAAATTTGAGATTAAAAAGAATAATAAAGGAGCTGGAGGAATCTCTTAATTCTATCCCTCTATTTATAACCCTATTTCCATACAAGCACCAGTAGCAAAAATATCCGATTTAAATATTCCAATGTTAATAATATTAGTAAAATACTACATGTTATCGAAGATACATGGGAAATAGCTTTCCATTTTAGAAAAATTGGCGCAAAGAATTTCTTCCTTTATTGGCTATCTCAAAAGAGACCTTGAGCATGATCAAAATTTTGTAGATAATGAATTATCTACTTTTATTCAGAAGGTTGGTTCACTCAATGAGTTACATAGGTCACAACAAAATCTAGTAGGAGCCAAAAAGACTAAAGAAGATGAAAGTTAGATGGTTTACAAGAATTAATGTATTAGAGGAGATTATTTCTTAGTGATAAAATTAATTATAAAAGAAGTGATGTCGTTTTCAAGGCAATGAATGTTGTTCAAGATATACATGACCCTCATTTGATAAGATATTTTACGTTAATTCCAAGGATATCTTAAAGGATGAGATTAATGGTATTAAAGAGTCAATGAGGTCAGAATTGACAATATGATTGATTTTTTTTTGAAGAAATTAAAAATTGGTTAGTTACTTTTGTGAATGTAAATGAACATCAATCTGGCCTAGTTGCATAGTTGCAAGAAGAAACCCAAGAAATCAAGGAGGAAATATTTAATGAACGTGTCAAGATATGTTAGTGTAAATATTTTGGAAAAGTGTACCAAAAATGATTCACTTAAGTCACTAGTGACAAGTGACCCTCACAAAAAAATGTGGTTGCTTCTATGCTTCATATCGCAATATAAATGATAAAACCCTGCAAGACCCTGCAAGAAAATATCGGACGCAAGCCCAAAACATATAGCAATAGAAAAAGAAGTGTAATAACCTAATGGAGGCTTTTAAATAAATAATAATTTTATCAAAACACTTGCTGAAGAATATTTACAACATGGGTCTATAAATCTCTCTCCATGGGATGGGTCCTTTTGATGTCCTTATGCTTCATAGATCTTGTTCTTCTCTCTCAAATATGCAGAAAAACCCAAAAGGCAAGATAGAACTCAAGTGGAAGCTCAAATGGAATGAGATGATAATGGTGATAATCATAATGATAATGACGACGATGATAATGATAATGGTGAAGAATGAATGGAAAACCCTCTTATTTATAACAAAGTATTGGGCTCAATTATGAATTGGAAAATATTAAAATATTATTGAGCAAATCAAAATCTAGCTGTTAGAAATATTTTATTATATTTTTTTGAGGGTAAACATATTCAAAATAGTCAAATATCTTTATTTTAAAAATGGTTGAAGTAATTAAAAAATAAAATGATTTATTAATCCCTTTTCATGGAGTAATAAAAACATGAATTTGAAATAATTATTAAATAATGGTTTAACAATTATTCCAAAAATAAGAATAAGGAATAATAAATAAATAGTGATTTTTTTAATTATTCCAAGGTGATTTAGTCAAAACTGTTAAGAAATAATCATCAAATAATGATTTAATAATTATTTCTAGAGAAAATTAAATAAATAATTATTTATTCAATTTTTCTCGTAGGGTTTTTTGATATTAAACATAAATAATTTAATAAAAATGGTTTACTAAATTATTTCCTACGGTGAAAGTGATTTTACTATGGTAAAATTAATCCTACATGGTGTATTTCGATCCACCTAGTTAGAAATGGGTAGGTGATCAATTTTTAGGTGATAATAGATTACCCCCAACATACGAGCGTTAGGAGAAAATCATATGACCGAAATATGTTGTAGGTTATACTTCCACTAGACACCAAAGAGAAGAGAGAGAGAGAGAGAGAGAGAGTTGAAGCAATGTAAGGAAGGATGAGGGAATGGAGGGGGCGAGACCTATTGAGCCGATATAAGTCTCTATGTATTTTGGAGTACATGATCTCAAATGAGGTGGGGGAAGCATACCCATACCCGCCAAGAAAACGGAGTACAAATAATAATGGTGTGCCCAACAATGTGCAACTGAGCTACAAAGTACATGATACACTGGCATCAAAGGGCCACAAATGTGATACAATAATACAATGAGTCCCATATACATAATGTGCTTGGCAAACAGAGGCTAAGACTGAATACAATGACATCTGAGTACATGAGATAGAATGCCCCTCAAGCTAACATGGTGAGGGAGAATCACAACTAAAGAAGCACTGCTACATAGGAAAGGGATCTAAATATATGAATGGATCATTTGAATGAGAAATACATGTTGTGGGCACTGCAAGTGGTGGTAACCAAGCTTGTCAAATCTTCGGAACTACATCTAAGGCTAGATCATAATATACTGTCATCTGGTACTGTGGGGGGCTACTTGAAGGGCCACCCCCTCATGAGGTCTAGAACATCTCACACACACCTGGGAAATGTTGGTACAATCTACTGGATCACTGAACCATAAAGTGTACGATTCTTAATCGTGTGATAATGAGCTAGAGCCAAGCATGCGAGAAACAACCAAGTCAAAGGGAAATGATGATCCTCCTTTCTTGATTCGAGGCACCGAACAATTATGAAAATTGGAACCAAGGTACACTACCCTCTAGGCCACTCTCCTAGAATAAATGTGTTGAATTCGATAGAAGAGGGTCCGCTAGAGGTGAGGTAATGAGGATTCCTCACAAGGCACGAGGGTCATAACAGTGTGACCAGTGGAATGACACCGGGGATGATGATGGAAGGATAAAAGATGAGAGGTGGACTAATGACTTCCCTTGTCAGAGCATGATATGGATGGTTGACCTGGCAATGACTGACTTGATTCTAGAGGGGATAGACAATTACTCAGATGAAGGATTTTCAAGGACATAGTATATAATTTGAGGCCAAATATGAGCACAATGGGATAAATGTGACGCGAAGAGGGATGAAATAATGTAACAAGACTCAATGGGACTCAGAACAGACTCCATTTATGCAATGGTGACTCATCTCTGATGCTATGAATAAGGGTGATTCAATGATGCTACCTCATGGGTGGGGGGCCAAAGGGGACCATAAAAACATGAGTAAATAATGGTTACCCGTGACGAAAATTGACATATAAGTTAACAAGTGCAAAGTTAAAGTGGTCCCAAAGTACAAGTGACTTATACAACAAAAATTGTGTTTTGATGGGTTACAAAGTGAGACATCATGGAAAAAATGGATTCCTGGTTAAGTGTCAAATTACCAAAAGTAAAAAGAGATGCATTATAGAACATGGTGAGAGATTTCCAATGGTGCTTATGGTTCATCAAAATGAGCTACAATTTGGTCGTAATGGGTGACAAAAAAACTAGGATTTTTCCTATAAAACGGCTTCTTGCCCCCAAATCCAATTCATTTGCATGAATAGTTGTTAGAGAATTTGGAGAGGAGGAGAAGGCTATAAATCTTGAGGAGATCATAATGGATAAAACGAGTGTTAGAAATTGGATATGTGACTTTCATATAGGTGACCCTACTTGTCTAAAATGGCCTTAATGCTTCGTGGAAGGATGGTTCCTGGTGAAGAATCAAGGTAAGAAAAGGGTATAGGAATGAACTACTAGAGAAAGTCTAGGATCATCCCCACCCACCAAGTCAAACATGGGGACTGGGTGGTAAGTATTGCATCACTTAGAGTATAATATTTCAAGATATGGTATCAAGCATATACAATATGCGATGTGTATATGGCTAGTTGGATTGACTGGTAGGAAAAAATATCCAAGAAATGAAAGGATAATTGACCATACCTAGATAATTAGGGTCTACGCCGAGACTTATCTTAATAAAGTAATAAGGACGCCAAGGGTGCCATCATGCCTCCAAGCATGATATATTTCCCTCCAACATATGATGATGGAGGGGACTTATCGAGTATACAAAGGTGAGAATGATGCCTCTAGCTAGATGAGTTTGTGGAGTGCCATTATGTTCCAATTTCTCAAATAAGGGATTCAGGCATTTGGTCCAATAGGCATGAGATCCTCGAGAGGATTATGAGGAGATTAAGTGGCATGGGTTCCCCCCATATTTGTATAGATTGATGTAGCATGCTATGGAAATGCTAAATGTATTTAGAATAGTGAATTCTAAACACATTTTGATGATGTGGTTCATCATTTGTTGTTTATGGATGTCTTCTTATGGAACAAACTAGTGGATGCAGTAGGAGAAAGGAAATGGTGGATTACCAATCTTGCTTGGTACTTCATATAAGAATCAAATGGACTAAATTTATAGGTTCTTATATAGGGTGTCACTATACCAAAGACTGGCTTCAGATATAATGAACTAATGCTCACCTACACAACACGATGGTTGAACAACAACAATGTCTAAGGGATTGGTTGTTGATGTAAGATGGAGGAATGATTAAGTGGATCATCCCTAGAGTGATTTGAAGTGATAGGAGGCCCTAGAGGTTCTTCTAAATTGGGAAGAATAATGGTACTAGATTTGTCACTATCAGATGCACAAGGGGTGTTGGGGAGAATTGATTCTCCTGGAATCTCAAAAGTAGATGCCACTTACCCAAACATTGTGAAGCAATGTAATGGCCACAAGGTGGGTGTAGTTCGAATTCTTGGGTTCAAAGTAAGGGTTTTTTGAACCAATCAGCATCGTGGGAGACAAGGTTCATATACACATCATATGGAAATGGAGATTAATGACTTGTAGCTGTGACATATACTAATGTTGACACCAAAGTGTTTTCTAGAGATGGTTTGACAAAATTATGATAGGAAACTCCAAGAGAGTCCCAATATATCGATCCCATGGATGACGAAAAGTAGAGATAGGGGTTAAACTGTCTGTCATCTTGATATCAAAAAGGGGAATCAAAATGGTGGGTTGGGAAACCTCTTGCTCTAGCATAATAGTGGGACCACAAACCGCAGGAAGAGGGGAAGTGCAATCACTACAAGTGACATCATAAATCGCGAAGTATTTTGTAAGAGCCCTGATGAAAATTCCATGTAATAAAAGTAACTAAAGGAAAAATAATAACCGCAAATGATGGGACACTTATTCCAAGTTTAATTTTGGGAAAAATCCTAGTAATGGGGATCACTTGTGATTTTTTATGGCTAAGGAAATTGGCAAAGGCAATTGCTAAGGCTTTGGAAAGGAAAAATGGCATTTTTGGCACATTTATTTATGAAAATAATGGAAATTAGGAGAAAAATGAGGTGAAAGGTCACAGGTTGCATGTGAGGAGGAAATTGAAGGAAAATAATGGAAAATGAAGAAAATAGAGGCCTCA
>APFE030631958.1:44034-62839 GCA_000404065.3 Pinus taeda | reverse complement strand
GGATGGAATGGTAATTGATGTATTGAGGCATCAATGGTTCTTAGTGATTCTGAGCTAAGTATGAGACCCCTATTCTTAGAACTATTATTTATACATGCATATTACATATTCATGATATGTTTGAAGAAATTCCTGTCATAGCTAGTAGGGGTCCAGTCAAGGTCTTAAATAAGTATTTGTTTTAGCACTTCCATTTCCATGTTATTTTACTATTCTGAAGAGATGGTTCAATTTTGGGCAGTGACTTGGGCTATGGGCCTAAAAAATTGGCTCAAATCCTGGGGACGCTGACATTACACTGACATATTTAGT
This sequence comes from Pinus taeda, assembly GCA_000404065.3. NCBI lineage: Eukaryota > Viridiplantae > Streptophyta > Pinopsida > Pinales > Pinaceae > Pinus > Pinus taeda. Next base: position 62,527 of record APFE030631958.1, on the reverse strand, counting down.
CTTTGGATGGTAGCAAGCAAACCTGTGAAAGAGACTTTGGGTTTCTAGACCTTGTCATGCCAATAACATGAAAGGGGCTGAGGCTTAAGTTTTCCAAAAGTTCAGTGGGACCCAAGGGAAAGCTGTCTAAAGTGTTGGATTGGTTCTTGAAGGTCTTGAAGCTGATGTTGAATGCCTATATGGTGTGTTTCCATCAGTTCCACTTCCTTAACGTGACTTAGGAGGTCTAACCAGATCATAATGGCCTCTTGTTGCATGTTTACCCCAGCTGGTCGGTTGCTTGGGTAGATGTGGGAGGAGGGTGTTACAGAATGGTATCAGAGCATGGTTGACCCCGCAGACTAGATGGGCTATGTGTTGGTCATGCATGCATGTAATTTTCATGTGTGTCTCTCACACTTTCATTTTATGTGCTTGTTGCATTCGCATGATGTTGTTCATAGTTGTAGTGATGTCATCATGTGAAACTTGAAGTTGTTATTGTGGAATGCGGCTTTGTGAGTGTATGAACGGTTACATGTCAATTTATGTTGCTTACATGTATCATTGTAGTATGCTTGGTTATATTCTTGTATGTTTGGTTACATTATTGTATGCTTAGTTGCATGTATCATTGTTGCAAGTTTGATTTCAAGTACCATTCATTCATGTTGGATCATGTGTGCTTATGCATATGTGTAATTGGTTACCTATTGCTTAAGCATGTTCATGTTTACATGTGGTCAAGTGTAAAATGATGTAATGGTTGTTGTCATGCATGAGGTCATAGTATGAGTTGTTGTTGAGGTCATGCATTGAAAACTAGACCCGAACTAGAGTGACGGTTGCATGGTCATATGCTTATGTTTTATGTTTCTATATGATGTCATGATTATGTTATACATGTATCACACTAATTTGTTGATCTTTTAGACAAGGTATCCTCACTAAGCTATACTAAGGTACGTTGGTTTATGGTGATTTGGTTTAGTTGACATGATATACCTTGCAGGAAGAAATATCAAATTGCTAGCAAGATGGTCGACTACAAAGACTCTCCCTATGAATCCAAACAGTAGTATGGTGTTGGGAATTCTTCCAATGTGCAATTACACTGAGAATCTTAAAGGAAGAAATAAGGAGTTGTAAGGAAGATAATGACAAAATCATGCAGGCTTAGGAGAAACAAGTAGAGGTAAACACAATAATACTTCAGAGTTTTTCAGATTTGTAGTGACAGGGACCAAGCCAGATCAACTATGAGTAGGAGGATAGAACTAATGGGGCATATGGTAGTTGGTCACATGGTGGTCATAGGTCAGATAGAGAAGACACGATTAAAGATGGCAGATTGTTGGACACTCCAAATAGGAGAGGGGATAGACATAGGTATTATTGTAGTTTTGATTTAGATAGGCATCATGATTGCCATCATCATCATCCTTATAGGAGGAGTGATAGGGGATACTTGCCAGATGAATTTAATAAAGTAAAGCCACAAACATTTGATGGAGAGATGAAGAAACCACACGATGTTATAGCTTTCAGAGAACATGAAAGCTAGAGTGACTACATTTAGTCTCAAAGGTACAACAGACATTTGGTGTGAAGATGTGTAGAATGTCAGATGAATTCATGAGGAGGATTTGACTTAGAGTGAGTTTGAGTGACTATTCAAGAAGAAGTGTTTGTAAGAGAGATACTTTGATTACAGAGCAAAAGAATTTTATGAGCTAAAGATGAGTTCCATGACAGATGATGAGTACACTAGCATATTCTTGGAGTTGTTGAGGTATGTGCCTTATCTCACAGAGGAAAAGGCCAAGATTCAGAGGTTCATTAGTGGGTTACCGATGGAATTTAAAGGTAGAATTAAGTTCGATGAGCCTAGATCATTGGAGAAGGCCATTCGAAAGCTAAGGCATTGCTATGAACAATCGAAGCACAGAACTGAGACGAAGCCAAATTGGATAGGTAATGCAAAGAACAAAGGAAACTGGGATAGAAAGCGAGTAAGGCCTCAGGATACAGGTAACAAGGAGAATGTTGCACCATCTAAGAATTTTAATTCATCAGACAGAGGATAAGGATTGTGATTAGGAGAGCAGAACAAGGAGATAGGTTGGAAGCCTATAGAGTGTTGCACTTGTGACAAGGATCATCATATAAGAGATTGTCCATAGAATTAGGGTGGTAGACCTCAGATATACAGTGCACAAGAGGCACATACTATTAGGGATGTTGGTCAGAGTATTCCATGTATTTATGCAACATTGGATAACAAACAGGCAGGTCATCATGCATCTATCATTGAGATGGATGGTAAGCTTTATGATCAAGTTATTTCTAATTTGATTGACCCTTGATCTAATTATAGCTATTTTAGTCCTCACTTGGTGGATTCATGTGGTTTGAGAAAGGAATTGCATACATAGGCTTGGTTAATGCAGTTGGCTACAGGTACGAAGAAGAAAGTTCATAATTGGGTAAGACCTTGTGCATTTGATTTGAATGGTATGCCTACCGCAACACATTTGAATGTGTTACCCTTGGGATCATACAATATGTTGTTGGGCATGGATTAGTTGTATCTACATACAACCAAGGTAGATTATTATGACAAAGCCATTGAGTGTGTGGATGACAATGGAGAACCAAGAGTCTTACAGGGTAAGAAGAAAGCTACATCAGTTAGGATGGTGACATCTATGCAAGAAAAGCGTAGTCGTAGGAAAGGGTGTAAGTTATTTGCAGTGCATATTTTTAGTGATAAGGGTAAGAAAGTTGAGGATATAGATGTGTTGAGAAGGTACCCATTTTTATAGTAGTTCAAATATGTATTTCCTGAGGACATTAGAGAGTTTCCACCTCGCAAGGAGGTAGAATTTTCTATTGAGTTGGTGCCAGGGGCAACTCCACCATCAAAAGCACCTTACAGGATGAGCACACCTGAGTTGGTCGAGTTAAACTTGCAGCTAAAGGAAATGTTGGACAAGGGGTACATAGGCCAAGTGTATCACCATGTGTCAGCTAAAGAAAATGTTGGACAAAGGGAACATAGACCAAGTGTATCACCATGTGTCCCACTAGTATTGGTTGTGAAGAAGAATGATGGTACTCTTAGGTTATGCATTGACTACATGCAGTTGAACAAAGTGATCATCAAGAACAGGTACCCATTATCATGGATTGATGACTTGTTCAATCAACTGAAGGGAGCAGTAGTGTTCTCGAAGATTGATCTGAGATATGGATACCATCAGGTACGCATCAAAGGTCTATAGGACATTCACAAGATTGCGTTTAGGACTAGGTATGGGAATTATGAGTTTGTTGTAGTTCCATTTGGCTTAACTAATTCTCCAACTACATTTATTTATTTGATGAATAATGTGTTGTGTTCGTACTTGGATAAGTTTTTTATTGTGTTCATTGATGATATATTGGTATATTCTAAAAATGAGGAAGAGCATGTTGAGCATTTAGCAACAATGTTGAGGTTATTGAGAGAGTGTCAGTTGTATGACAAGCTCAACAAGTGTAGTTTCTTTCAGATTGAGGTACACTACTTGGGGCATGTTGTCTCCAAGGAGGGCATTGCAATAGATACATAAAAGATAAGAGCCATCATGGAGTGGGTAGCTCCTAAGAATGTGGATGAGGTGAGATATTTCATGGGTTTGGCAGGCTATTACAGGAGGTTCATCAGGAACTTCTCACAGATTTCTTATGCTATCACATCATTGCAAAGGGAAGGTAAGAAGTTTGAATGGAAAGAGGAGTGTGAGGCTAGTTTTGAGCAGCTCAAGTAGTTCTTGACACATGCACCAGTGTTAAAGATTGCAGATACATACAAAGAATTTATAGTATGCACAGATGTTTGCAAGAAGGGGCTTGGTGGAGTCCTTATGCAGGATGGATAGGTGGTATGTTATGAGTTGCGGAAACCGAATGAGCACGAGAAAAACTACCCCACACATGATCTTGAGTTGGCAACAATTATATATGCACTGAAGATGTGGAGACACTATATTTTGGGCAGGAGGTTCACATTGATGAATGATCTCAGTGTTTTGTGATATCTATTTGACCAACCAAATCTGAATGGTAGGAAGGCTCGGTGGTTGGCTACGATCAGTGAGTTTGATTTTGAGATCAAGCATATCAAAGGTAAAGAGAACAGTTATAGATGCCCTTAGCAGGTAGATATAGGTAAATCACTCAACAACTATGAGCTCCTATGGGACAGAGCTATAGGATAGGATCTTGCAGGTAGGTCAATAGGATGTCAGATATATGGATATTGTGCACAAGTTACAATAGAGTACTGGTACAGGTATAAGCCATGGTACATGTATAGGCGATGGTACAGGTGTAGGTATAAGTACATGTAGTGGTACAAATATAGGTATAAGTACAGGTACATGTGCAGGTGCACAAGATGTGGATTATTACCTTATTGCAGATGGATTGGTTTGATTCAGAGATAGGATATATGTGCCTGACAGTAGTGAGCTCAAGAAGGTTATCTTGAGAGAATTTCATGTGAAACCATATTTAGATCACCCAAGTTATCAGAAGACACTGACAGCAATGAAGAGATTTTACTATTGGTCGAATCTGAAGAGGGATGTAGCAAAGTTCATGGCTAGGTGTTTTGATTGTCAACGTGTGAAGCTAAAATTTAAGCATCCAGGTGGACTGCTACAATTGATTTCGATTCCAGAGTGGAAATGGGAAGTCATTTCCATGGAATTCATCACAGGGTTGCTGAGGACAGTGATACAACACGATTCCATCATGGTTATTGTGGATAGGTTGACAAATGTTGCACACTTCATTCCAGTGAAGTCTGTATTCTGAGCTAGTGATGTAGCATAAGTATTCATATCAAATTTGATCAGATTGCATGGTGTTCCAAAGAATATTGTGTTAGATAGGGATGCAAATTTCACTTCCAAGTTTTGGAAAGAGTTGTTTGTAGGTTTGGGCACATAGTTGGCCTTCATTACAACTTATCATTCATGGATAGATGGGTGAACAAAGAGGGTCAACAGGATATTAGAGGACATGTTGAGGACGTATGTGATGCATCTGCAGTGGAAGTGGGAAGAGTATCTCTCCTTGGTAGAGTTAGTATACAACAAATGTTATCAAGAGTCATTGAGGATGAGTCCTTTTGAGGAATTGTATGGGTGGAGTTGCAATACTCCTATCAATTGGAGTGATCCCATTAACAGGGCATTGATTGGACCATATATGTTGGCATAAATGGAACACATAATGCAAATTATAAAGAAAAATCTAAAGGAAGCACAAGACAGGAAAAATATTTATGCAGATTGGAACAGGTTGTTTAAGGAGTTCTAGGTTAGGGGACAGGTGTACTTGCGCATCAATTCAAAGAAGAGCTCCTTGCGGATTAGATCATGTGCCAAGATGGCACCAGAATTTTGTGGATCCTTTAGTATCATTGAGAGGATTGGGCCAGTAGCCTATCGACTTGCACTACCTCCGACAATGAAATTCCATGATTTTTTACATGTGTCATTGCTTAAGAAGTATGTTAAAGATGTTGATCATGTGATTGATTGGTTTGTATTGTAGGTGGAACCAGATGGACAATTATAGCTGGAGCCTCAGTGTATATTGCAGAAAAAGGTGCTCATGCTCTGAAAATGAGCAATCGAGTAAGTTAAGGTGCAATGGAAGAACTTTGGGCCTGATGGAGCTACATGGGAGATGGCGGATCAGATGCGGGCTATGTATCCTTCCTTATTTTCCGATTGAGGCAATGCAGTTTTGGCTTAGTGTTTTGGCGTAGTTTTTGGTATATGCTTTGGTATATGTTTTGCTGATGTGGGTTTATGTACATATGTATATGGATGTAAATACCATCATGAGCTTTGTTATAAAGTTGCAATAAGCGATATGGGTGTCATGCCATTATGATGTTATGTTGTTATGTTTTCATGTTGGTTTGATTCTTAGTAGGTTAATCATTGTAAATATTGCATCGAGCTAAGTTATAAAGCTCCACCGATAGTATAATTTGCTTACAACAATTTTGTGGTTCTAGGTGTGTTGAACACCAAGGACAGTGTTCCCCCAAGGGGGAGGGTTCTGTAACAACCCTGGTGAAAATTTCATGTAATAAAAGTAAATAAAGGAAAAATAATAACCATGGATGATGGGACACTTATTCCAAGTTGAATGTTCGGAAAAATCCTAGTGATGGGGATCACTTGTGATTGTTTATGGCTAAGGAAATTGGAAAAGGAAATGGCTAAAGCTTTGGAAAGGAAAAATGGCATTTTTGGCACATTTTTTTTATGAAAATAATGGAAATTAGGATAAAACTGAGGTGAAGGGTCAGAGGTTGCATGTGAGGAGGAAATTGAAGGAAAATGAAGAAAATAGAGCCCCATTCATAAAAAGGCTTCTGAGGATTAGTTGGTAACCTTTTGTCAGTTGAGTTTTGGAGATCTCTCATTATTATCTTTCTCTCTCACATACTCTTGGAGACTTAGAGTTTTCTTGGAGCACTCTTGGTGGGTGTGGCATACTTGGATTCTCAAAGGAAGAAGGCAAAGGAAGAGCAGGAAAGCACAAGATGGCATCAGGATCAGCGGCTATATCATATTTTCTTGCAGGTACCAATTTGCATGTATATTTCCTTCACTAGTTTTGGCATGCATGCATATGCATGTGGATTATTGGTTGTGATCTATCATTGGCATGGAGGATTTATTGGATTGACAGTGGATTTCCTAGCCTTTCCATGTCCTAGATAGCCATGGTAATTGTGGGTTTACTTTCATTATTTGTTTTTGGTTGGTTCTCATGTTTCCTTAGTTTGGGTTGAGTTATTAGTTCCTAGAAGCCCTAGTTGGAAAAACACTATGGAAGCCCTGTGATATCTTGGGTTGAGTTACTAGTCCTAGAAACCTTGGTTGGAAAAATTCTCTAGAAGCCCTTGGTGGGTTGAGTTACTAGTCCTGGAAGCCTTGGTTGGACAAATGCTCTGGAAGCCCGATAGTAAATGTGGGTTGAGTTACTAGTCCTGGAAGCCTTGGTTGGAACAAATGCTCTGGAAGTCCTGGAAGGCTTGGATGGAGACCAATCTGATGATGGTTTTGTGATGTCTGACTGTGAGGTGGAATCACTGTTTGATGGGTTGAGGTGGATGGCCTCTAGAAACCCTGGATGATTTTTGATTGATGTTTTCTATGAGATACCACGTTCATGCTTAGAATATGGCACAAGAGTGAATGGTTGAAGAGATATTTGGATCAACCATTCTATGGTCGGATGGAATGTGGAAGTCCCATCCCGGGTTTGGATTTTGCATCATTAATGAAAGGTTATTTATCCTTTTATTTCTATGAGTATTTTTATGGATTGTATGTGGTCTATATGGTTGTTCTTTCATGAGTATTTCTACTGCTATTATGCTGGTTATGTTTGTGCTTTATGAAAACAACCATTTATGGATTTCATCATATTTTTACTTGTAATTGAATGATCAAGGTATCTATGACCTAATGGATGGATTCACAGTGGATGTATTAAGGAATCAATGGTTCTTAGTGATTCTCAGCTAAGTATGATACCCCTATGCTCAGAATTGTTATTTATACATGTAGATTACATACTCGTGATATGTTTGAGGAAATGCCTATCATGGATAGTAGGGGTCTAGTCAAGGTCTTCAACAAGTATTTTCTTTAGCACTGCCATTTCCATTTTATTTTATTGTTCTAAGGAGATGGTTAAATTCTCGGCGGTGACCTAGGATCTGGGCTTGAAAAAGTGGCTCAAATCCTTGGGATGCTGGCATAAAACTGACAAATTTAGTCTCTGGTTGTTGGTAGGCAAGCCTGTGAGAGGGACTTTGGGTTTCTGGACGTTGTCATGCCTATAGCATGAGAGCGGCTGAGGCTTAAGTTGTCCAAAATTTCAATGGGACCCAAGGGAAAGTTATCCAAAGTGTTGGATTGGTTCCTAAAGGTCATGAAGCTAATGTTGAATGTCTGTTTGGTGTGTTTTTGTCGATTCCACTTCCTTAACGTGACTTAGGAGGTCTAACCATATCATAGTGGCCTCTTGTCGCATGTTTACCTTGGTTAGCCGGTTTCTTAGGTTACTTGAAGTGTATGGAAAAAATCTTTGAGACAGGGACAGTGATGGGAAAAATGGCCATAATTATCACACAAAGCACAAGGGTGATTCGTTCATAAGGATTTTTTCTTTTTGGTGAACTCATGTAAGGTGACATTGACCTCAGGAACGTTAGAGTTGGGAAAGATATCACACACCAAATTCTTGATATGAGGGAGCTTAGGACAATTATCGGTGGCATGCCCAACAACATCACACAAAGTGCATGGAGGAGCAGGATTTGGTTGTTTAGGAGGAACTAAAGTTGTTTGGGGTGCCTTGTCTTTCGGTCCCCTTTTTTGTGCTTTGTCCCCCTCACTAGTTGCTTTCACAACATGATTGGCTTCCTCTTGAGGTTGTTTTGAAACTGAAGCAAAGGAAGCAGTAGGAACAACAGGTTGAACCAGGGTTAAAGCTATGTAATATTTTTGTTGATTAGGAGGAGTGTTTGCAGGAGGGTCAATGTACCATACCGAGATCCCCAAGGTAATGTTAGGTAGAATCAACGTAGCCATAATAGGGGTAGAAAAGATTCCTGGCGGGAGGAATAAGAAAGGTTTTTGACCTTAGGGGTATTGACCTGGGGGAACTACTCGTGGGTGGTTAAGACCTGGGGGAATAGTTCCAGGTTGAAAAGGGCTATGAGATATACTAGTAGAAGGAAATGGGCTTGAATGAATTGTACCTAACAGTTGAGTTGAGTTAGGAGCAGGAGGTGGTAGAGGAGTTGGTTGTTGTGAAGGCATACTAGACTGCTTGTGGGTAGCCCATGATGCCTAAACCATGTAAACATTGGATGAGATAGGCTAAGAAGGGATAAGTGGTGGGCCATAATAAGCACCAAGCACTATGGAATCTTTATAGACTCCAGGAGACACATTAGTAAGGGAAGTGATAGTCTTATTACTAGTCATTGATGAGATAGTTGTCTAAGGAGATGTTTGAGATTGAGGGTCATAGTAAGTCAAATGATCGATAGTGATGATCTTTCCATTGTGAGGAAAGCACATCTTGCGAAAGATAGAGGATGCACCAACAAACACGGAATAGGTGTAAGTATGACCCAATAAGATGTTATAATCTAATGGGGCATCAGTGGCTTTGATATCAATCAAGATAGCCTTGCCATGCTTGGTGCATCTGAGGTAAAAGGGGACACTCATGGGTATGGATGTACGGGGTAGCACCATTTCAAACCCACATGAACATAAAGTGCCGACTACTCCCCCTTATCTATCAATGGCTTCTCGTGACGTGATTGGCTTGACTGTCTTTCATTGTGTGTGTTTGTTCGCTTAGTCAATAGCTTCCGTGATTGGGTTTGACTGGGCTCAATGTGTTCCATTCGTGTGTTCGGGCTCAGTAGATTGATCTCTCCCTATGTGTCTTTTTGTGAAATCTTTGTCTGATCGACCGATGTTTTTCCCAATGAGAAAAACACGGCCGACAAAATGGCCAAATACTCTGTAACAGGCATAAGGTTTATTCATTTTAGGAGCCATTTTTTGCTTGGGTTATTCACCTTGTTATTGGGTTGCGGTATTAGGTTGGTCACCTTGAGGTGCATTAGGTGGTGGACCTTGGTTAACTTGGTTACCTTGAGATCATTGGTTCTGGTGACCCTTCCGCTTATTATTTCGTTTAGGGTGGGGGGAATTGGCTTTAGTCTGATGAGCATACACTTGACCTTGAGGAGGTGGTTGCATTTGTGGCAGAGGTGGAGGAGGCATGGGAGTTTGGGGCGTTGGTGTCAGAGGGGCTGGACTGCTAGGCGATGTGTAAGGATAGAAATAACTGGTGACAACATTGGGATAAATAAGTGAAGTGAAAGTTGGCCTTGGCATCGACTAATGTAGATGAGGATATGTGTATGACATGCTTGAAACTTGGTAAGTCTTACCATGGGAAGGAGCAAGAGGGGGATAGGTGTAAGTGGAACTGGTCCCCCCCCGAGGTTGACCATAACTCATATGAGGTTGAGGATATGTTGGAGGTTGAGGGTGTGAGATAGATCCAATGATACCTTCAGTGGCATGAGATTCCCTCAGTGTAGTAGAAGCACTAGGTCAAGGCATATCGAGAAGGACAATATGAACATATCCTGATTGTGCATAGATTGGGTCATATTTTAAAGCTACTTTGAGCACTTCTTCCTCAAATTGGGAGAAGTCAAAGGTGACAACTTTACTAATGGGGTCCAAAAGCAATTGAAGGAACCAATCCATATAGACATGGTATTCAAATTTAGGAGCCATACACATGCTCCTCCTTTTATGCCATTCTTGAACATGGTCATATATGAGGGTGGCAGAAGTTTTACAGAAAGACGTCAAGATTTCGGTACTAGTGTCATATTAGAGGGGTAAATAGAAGTATGATGGAAAAGCTTTTCCTAGAGTCATGAAGGTGGAATGTGAGGCATGTGGTTGGTCCACATACCACTTGGAAGCAACTCTAATAAGGGTGTGTTGGAAAAATGAAGATGAATGGAGTCTTCAGTGATGGAATTAGATGAACACCACATATCAAAAGAGCGAACATTTTATGTGGGATATTCTCCAGGATTACCTTTGAATTTGGGGATGTCAAAAGGAAGCTTGAAAGGCATATCAAACCCACTGGGGTCATGGAGAAGACAATCATTGATGAGTTGTCTAAAATCAGGAAGGCTCAATCCATCCATATAGGGGAGCAATGGGAGGTTAGTGACCATACTGGTAGAAGTTCCACCTGTGGGGTTTCCTTGGTCACTGCCTTTGTTTCCCACACCCATGTTGGTGCCTGAATTGGTGGTCATATAGGGTTGGGAAGATGCAGAATGAAAGGAAGGACTTGAAGAATCAATAGAACTAGAGTCAGAATGAGGACTCAATGGAGGACTAGGAGGATGAAATCTAACTTAACAGGGAGGAGTAATATGTCCTAAAGGAAATTGGGGGCAAAGGCCACGAAATATCCATGACAAACACTTAGGGGGCACAATGATGTCAACACAAAGATGACTTAATAGACTAAATGTGATGGTAGGAGGAAAAGAACAAAAAAATAAGCAAACACTTAGTGCAGTGGAGCCAAGTGTAAACTAACTATATTAATATGCTACTCCAATACAAGAAAACACATCCTATCAAAGAAAATGACCTCTAGCCTATAGGTGATCTAAATCCTCAAATAAGTACTAAAACTATTTCTTGATATGGCCTTCCAAAAGACTTCTTACTTGATAGAATCTGATCCTCGCAAGAAGAGTTGGCCAGAGAAAGGTAGGGTAGAGAACCAGTTGTTGCCCACAGCCAGTCCTATAGGGTGTTTTCGTATAATTGGTCACTATTGTTACCTTCTCCCATGGGGGTGGATGAGTCTTGAGCTTCTTGGTGATCAGTCATAGCACGGGATTCCTTGCCACGGGTTGGGTAGCTCCGAGGAGAACCACTCACACTATGACCTAACCTAACCCCCTTTGAATTAGGTTTCTGACACACTTTGACTTTGGACCATGGGATGGTGAATGATTTTAAGCTCCCTAATATGTAAACTTCTATGTCTTAATGTAAATGATTGATGGGTGTTATTGGAAGCCTATCCCATTGATCCTACACCTAACTACTTAGATTGTTTGGCCCTAGTGCACAAGTGGGCTTAATCTATGTGTGTTGAATTATTAAGGTGTAGTGTTTCAAGTCTTTCTTTGGCAGTGTTAAACAAGCTCACATTCTCTTATGGTGTGTGTGTGTGTGTGAAATAATGTTCAAGTGGATGAGTTCATTCAGCATGTTTTATGATGCCATGTGCTGCTGAAAATAAAGTGTTGAAAAATGGTAAATAATGTTGAAAATGGACAGTAAAATTAACAACAAATCCAAGTACACAAATTCCCACCCAAGAAGGCTTTCAAGAAGCTAAAAAAAATATAGGTGGAAAACAAGTTTCTCAAAGACACACTTATGGCGAAAAGATCTAATGTCTAAGGGACTGGGATCTAAAGGCACTACGCTGCTGAAAATGGTACAGACAATCAACAAAAATCAAAGGTGAAAATGTCGAAAAAGGATAGGCAAGAAGCTCCAAAATCTATGATTCACAAGGGGATCCTAAGGGGGAAAGGAAACAACGGACTCTAAAGGGAGTAAAATTATAAAGAAACCCATCCAAAAGAGTTGTAAAACAGTGGACAAAACCCTAGAAATTAGTGGCTGAAAATGTTGTACCCTAGACTCCTCAACCCAACAAATATCTTCCTAAATGATGGAGGTGTACTCTAAACCCTAGGGGTCTTTGTCCTTCCTAAATTATAAATAGGTGACTTAGGAAAGAATAGGAACCTTTCCTAGTACACATGCAACACAATCAACAAATCTAGAAAATTTTGAAAAACGACAGAATGCGGATTATGACCTGAAAAGTGCGTTGGACTGCAGAAAATAGGCCAAAAAGTGTATTTTGCTCCCATAATTCTCTTTCGACATATTTCACTAAGATTGTGTCATCTCCAGTTCGACTGGTACCTGTGATTTGCAGAAAAGTGCGAAAAACCAAAATTTTTCTATAACACAAAGTGGATCTAAAAAGAGAAATTGAGAGGCTAAAAATAGCTAGAAAAACATTGAATAACACTAAAATGACCGTCACCAAGGATTTGAATTACTACACCAATGGTGTCTCTATTTGTTAGTGTAAATATTTCAAAAAAGTGTACCAAAAATGGTTCACTTATGTCACTGGTGACAAATGACCCTAACAACAAAATATGGTTTCTTTTATGCTTCATATCTACAATAAAACATGATAAAACCCTACAAGAAAATATCTGACACAAGCCCAAAACATATAGCAATAGAAAAAGAAGTGTAATAACCCAATGGAAGCTTTTAAATGAATAATAATTTTATTGAAACACCTGGTAAAGAAGATTTACAACATGGATTTGTAAATCCCCCTCCATGATCGGTCCTTTTTAAGTCCTTGTGCTTCAACGATCTTGTTCTTTTGTCTCAAGTATGTAGAAAAACACAAAAAACAAGATAGAACTCAAGTGGGAGCTCAAATGGCATGAGATGATAATTGTGACGATGATAATGATCATGGTGAAGAATGAATGGAAAACCCTCTTATTTATAACAAAGTATTGGACTCAATTATGAATTGGAAAGTATTAAAATATCAGTGACCAAATCAAAATCTAGTCGTTAAGAATAATTTATTATATTTTTTGGCAAGGGAAAAGATATTCAAAATGGTCAAATATATGTATTTAGAAAATGGTTGAAGTAATTAACAAATAAAAATGATTTATTAATCACTTTGCAAGGATTAAAAGGTGTGAATTTGAAATAATTATTAAATAATGGTTTAACAATTATTCAAAAAATAAGAATAAGGAATAATAAATAAATAGTGATTTATTTAACTATTCCAAGGTGATTTATTCAAATGTGTTAAGAAATGATTATCAAATAACTATTTAATAATTATTTTTCAGAGGAAATTGAATAAATAATGATTTATTCAATTATTCTCATAAGGTTTTTTTTTTTTTAAACATAAATAATTTAATAAAAATGGCTTACTAAGTTATTTCATATGGTGAAAGTGATTTTACTATGATAAAATTAATCCTACAAGGTGTATTTCAATCCACCTAGTTAGAAATGGCTAGGTGATCATTTTTTAGGTGATAACAGATTGCCCCCTAATGTACGAGTGTCAAGAGGAAATCATATGACCGAAATATGTTGTAGGTTACACTTCCACTAGACACCAAAGGGGGGAGAGAGAGAGAGAGAAATGCAAGGAAGGATGGAGGAATGGAGGGGGTGAGACCTACTAAGTTGATTTAAGTTTCCTTGTATTTTGGAGTACATGATATCAAATGAGGCGAGGGAGGCATACCCATACCCGCCAAGATAATTGAGTACAAATAATAATGGTGTTCCCAACAATGTGGGACTAAGATACAAAGTACATGATACGTTGGCATCAATGGGCCAAAATGTGATACAATAATATAATGAGTCCCATATACATAATGTGCTTGGAAAATAGAGGCAAAGATTGAATAAAATGACATCTAAGTACATGAGGTAGCATGCATCTCAACCTGACATGGTGAGGGGGAATCACAACCAAAGAAGACCTGCTGCATAGCAAAAGGCTCTAAGATCTGAATGGATCATCTGAATGAGACATGTATGTTGCGGGCATCGCAAGAAGCAGGAATTGAGCCAGACAAATCTTCAAAACTACATATGAGGTTGATCATAATATACTATCATCCGAGCATGTGGGGGATTATCTAAAGATCCACCTCGTCATGAGGTATGGAAAATATCACACACACCTGGGAAAGGCTGGTACAATCTGCTGGATCACTAGACCATCAAGTGTATGATTCTCAATCATGCGACAATGATTTGGTGTTGGGTGTGGAGCTTGATTATCTTCTTTATCCAGAGATATTGTAGTATTGGACTCCAGTTCGTAATGGGGCAGCAACACTGCCCATTTGTTCAACATTAGGGGGACGACAATGATTTTTATGAGCCCCCCTCCCTAGCAGGGGTTCAGGGGTAGCACCCCCGAAGCTAAAAGTAGATGTAAAATATCCTTGTAAAATGTTGTAATTTCATAGTCAATTTGAGTCGTTCATTAGGCGGATGACCTACGATAGTAGTTATGTTTAATTTAGGGGTTTTTTCCCTAGAAGGAAACTCCTCGCTATATATGAGGGAATTATATTACGACTATGTATATGTGTATTCTGAGCGAGAGAACGAGAGAGGAGATTGTGTGAGAGCAAAGAGGAAATTACAATAGATCTGTTGTACGTTTTATCTCTTCATTTTTCTAGATAATATAAAGGAAGGAGTAGTTGTTTCTCCATGGACGTAGACCAAATTGGGTGAACCACGTATATCCGTGTCTCTCTTGTTTTATGCATTTTTAGTGTTTGTGTTTTTGAAATATTTTTATGTGTTTCATTGCTCTGTAATATATAATTTTCTAACAACTGGTATTAGAGAGGAAGGTCTATTTGGATGATAAACTCCCAGGAGAGAAGGGTTCCTAGTTCAAGTGGGAGAAATGACAAAATATGGCGGGTTTAGGGTTGAAAAATTTAACGACCAAAACTACGAGTTGTGAAAGATGAAAATGGAAGATTATTTGTATCAGAAAGATTTTTACCTACCATTGAGTGGAAATACAAAGAGGCCTATAAGTATGACAAACATAGAATGGGATATTCTTGACATAAAGGCACTTGGAACAATACGTCTGTGCCTAGCAACGTCAATAGCCTTTAATATTTCAAAGGAAACGTCAACAAAGGGTTTAATGTCGACATTAGCCAAATTATATGAAAAACCCTCGGCCTTAAATAAGGTATTTCTTATGAAGTGTTTATTTAATATGAATATGTCAGAAGGTGGCTCTGTTGCTAATAATTTAAATTAATTTAATACAGTTACTAGTCAGTTAAGTTCTGTAGTGGTAACTTTTGATGATGAAGTTAGGGCTCTGTTATTTTTGTTCTCATTGCCAGAAAGTTAGAATGGTTTAGCTATGGCCATTAGTAACTCTGTCTCTGGATCTAGTACTTTAAATTTTGATGATGTTGTCGGTGCAATCATTAGCGAGGAAATGCGATGCAAAAGCTCCGGTGAGACATTAGGAAATGATTTAACTGCAAATACTAGGGGAAGAAAAATGGAAAGAGGAAAGAGCCCAAGATATCACAGTAAGTCAGGGAAAGGAAAATCCAAGTCCAAATCATGGATAATGTGTTGGAAATGTGGGAATAAAGGACACCTGAAGAAACACTATAAGTCTCGGAAAGGAAAAGAAGGAGACACGCAACAAGAAAACAATCATGAAGTGAATGTAACAGGTGATGTGTTGCAACTGCTTTGATTCTTTCATTAGAAAATATTATTAATCCCTGGGTGGTAGATTTAGGGGCCTCATTCCATGCCACACTTGATAGGAAACATTTTCATGATTATGTTCAAGGAGATTTTCGACAGGTTCACTTAGGTGATGATAAACCTTGTAAAATCATTGGAATGGGTAAAGTTTTCATAAAACAGTAGAATGGAAATGAATGGCTATTGAAGGACGTAAGGCATGTTCCAGATCTAAAGAAAAATCTAATTTCAACAAGGAAGTTGGGAGGTGAAGGCTGTGTAACTACTTTTATAGACACAACTTGGAATCTCACTAAAGGAGCCTTGGTAATAGAAAAGGGAGAAAAGGTTGGTACATTGTATTTATGAAATGGTATTTCTAATTTTGTTAATGCTTTAACCTCTATAGGAGAAGATACAACATTGTGGCATCATAGGCTCAAGTACATGAGTGAGAATGGGATGAAGATTCTTCACTCAAGAAGTTTTTTTTCCAGGTTTGAAGCATGTTGATTTAGAATTCTGTGAGCATTATGTTTATGGAAAACAAAAGAGAGTCAGATTCCTCTGAGTTGAGAAAGAAAAGAAGAGAGAAAACTTAGAGCTTGTGCATACAGATGTATGGAGACCTGCTCAAGTATCATCTCAAAGTGGCTCTTGTTATTATGTTACTTTTATTGATGATGCAACCAGAAAAACCTAGATTTATTGTATTTGAAATAAATCTAATGTATTTAATACTTTCAATAAATGGAAAGCTTTGGTTGAAAATGAGACAGGAAAAGGGTTGAAGTGTCTCAGACCAGATAATGGAGGTTAATATGCAGCAAAGAGTTTGATAAGTATTGTTCAGAGCACAAAATTCACAGAGAGAAGATAGTTCCAGGAACACCACTAGAAAATGGCGTGTCAGAAAGGATGAACAAGACAATCATGGAGCATGCAAGGTGCATGAGATTGCATGTGGGATTTCCTTTACAATTTTGGGATGATGTTGTAGATATTGTTGTTTATCTAATAAACATAGGGCCTTAAAGTTCCTTGGATGGAGGTATTCCAGAGGAGGCATGGACAAGTAAATAGGTAAACTACTAATTTTTGAATATTTTTCATTGTGAATCCTTTGTTCACATTAATAAAGAAAATAGAACAAATCTTGAGGCAAAATCAAAGAAATGTACCTTTATTGGACATGGTGTTAATGATTTGGTTATCGCTTATATGATTATGAAAATCACAAAAATAATTAGGAGCAAAGGTGTCATATTCAATGAAAAGGTTTTGTATAAGGATCGGATGCAGGAAAAGAAATAAGAAAAAAAAACAATGAATACACAGTGCTTGATGAGATCACAGAAAAATTAAAGGTGCCTGAAAATCATAATGATCAACAACCAGAACAACAATAGCAACTAGAACAACAACAGGCACCTCAAACACTTGAGAGTGGTGTTAGAAGATCTACTAGGATAAGTAAACCCCTTGAACGATACTCTCCTTCATCATATTATGTATTTTTTACTGATTCTGGTGAACCAAAATGTTATGAAGAAGTACTTTAGGTAGAAACTAAGAAGAAGTTGGAGCTAGCAATGAAAGAAGAGATGGACTCCTTGGTACATAACCAAACTTGGGACTTAGTCAGGCTGCTTGTAGGTAAAATAACATTGAAGAATAAATGGGTTTACAAGTTGAAGGAAGAAGATGGAGGTAGAAAAAGTTATAACTATAGACTTGTGGTGAAGGGGTTTGCACAAAAGAAAGGTATTGACTTTGATGAAATATTTTCTCCTATTGTTAAAATGACTTTAATCAGAACTATTTTAAGTCTAGTAGTAGCAGAAGATTTGCATCTTGAATATTAGATGTAAATACGACCTTTATCCAGGGGGATTTGGAGGAAGAGATCTATATGAAGCAGCCACAAGGATATGAGGTCAAAGGGAAGGAGACACTAGTGTACAGGTTGAAGAAGAGTTTGTATGGCTTAAAACAGGATCTAAGGCAATGGTATCTAAAATTTGATAGGTTTATGTTCGAACAAGGTTGTACTAGATGTCACTTTGATCATTGTGTTTATGGCAAAAGGAAAAATGATGGCACCTATATTATATTGTTATTGTATGTAGTTGACATGCTTGTTGTAGGGTCTAACATGCAGGAAATAAATGTGTTCAAAGGAAAATTGGAAAATTCATTTGCAATGAAGGATTTGGGTGTTCCAAAAAAAATCCTTGGTATGAGAATAACTAGAGACATGAAAAATCGCAAATTAACATTGTGTTAGAGTGAGTACATACAAAATATGTTAGAAAGATTGATCCAGGTGGATATTGGTGGCCACCTGCCAAGTCCATCTAGACCCCCATCATTGTCTCTTTCAGCATTTTCAGTTTCCTTAATTATAGCACAACTTACTATTTTTAGTAGTTTTTCGGGTCCTGAACTTCCGG
>APFE030631958.1:19462-42395 GCA_000404065.3 Pinus taeda | reverse complement strand
AATGAAATAAAGTGTTATTTCCGCTGCATCTCTTTATTTATGGTTATCACATCTCTGTATTTATGGTTATCTCTGCAATATATTGCGTTCCTATTTAAATCCGGATCAAAGATTTAATATGAAGAACGTAAAACCAGTTACTACACCTTTGGCTAGCCATTTCAAACTAAGTAAGGAGATGTGTCCTAAGGCTTAGGAAGAGATGGATTATATGTCTAAAGTTCCATATGCATCAACAATTGGAACCTTAATGTATGCAATTGTTTACACAAGGCTTGATATTGCACATGCAGTGGGAGTTGTAAGTAGGTACATGAACAATCCAGGAAAAGAACATTGGATGGCAGTGAAGTGGATTCTCGGGTATTTGAGAGGTACTACATATTAAGCGTTATGCTTTGGTGGTTCAAACATTTCTATACAAGGATGTGTTGATGCAGATATGGTAAGTGATAGAGATAATAAGAGGAGCACCAAAGGGTTTAGGGTTTCAAAATTGTAGAGTATTATTGCGCCTTCAACCATGGAAGAGGAGTATGTTGCTGCTACAGAGGCTAGTAGAGAAATAATTTGGTTACAAAGGTTTTTGGATTAATTGGGTAAGAAGCAGGAGTTGGGTAGGTTATACAGTGGAAACCAGAGTGCCATTCATTTTACAAAGAACTCAACATTTCATTCCAAGAATAAACATATATAGCTCAAGTACCACTTTATACAATCAGTGTCGGAAGATCGACAATTAAAGCTGGAAAAAATACACACTAGCCAGAATCATTAAAATATGTTAACAAAAGTTGTAACCAGGGAGAAATTGAGATTCTGCTCTATTTCAATTGGTCTTCAAGTATGATGATGAAGATGAGAAACAACCAGGTCTGAAGTGGAGTCATTGTCCAGCAAATGAAGCAACGGTGGAGTTGTTATAATCAGTCTCCAAGTGGGTGATTGTTGGGTGTGGAGCTTGATTATTTTCTTTATTTAGAGGTATCAGCACATTGGACCTCAGTTTGTAATGGGGTGGAAATGATGCCCATTTGTTCACTTCCCGATCCATAAATGAAAAAGGTATTATAGACTATGTGTGAATTCGCTTATGTTACTTAATGCAATGGATCGAAAAGATTGCCAATAACATAAACAATTAAACCATTTGAAAACATGTTCAAACACATCAACACAACAAAATTTAATAAAGGAGTTCACCAGCCTTCCTGGCTACATCTCCTGGTCTGTTCACTTCCAGTGTTGACCTCTTTATTATGTCTTCAAGAATGTTTTTACAGGCATGAGCTCAAAAACAGAGTGTTAGATAAGAAAATGAACCTCACCACTGTGTTCAGCTTGAAATTTCGAGTCAAACAAGTATAAACTTGACCATATTTGGCCATTGTGACCTCCAAACCCCCTAGAAAGTCAAAAACCACCTCTGCATGTGACAAAACCACTTTACTGCTGTGCAAAACTGCCTCTGCCTATGAAATACCACTTCTGCAACTGGAATCCACCTTGGAATCTGTGCTGGTGGTTTTGGCCTAATCCGGCACCTGCAATAACATATACAAAAATATGGGTGCCTTGTTTTACAAGCTCCACCATATGGTAGGTTGGCTAGCGGACTTGTGTGAAAGTGTTGTTAATATAGTGTTTTGGAAGGTCGGCGGTTCAAACCACCGCCCGACCCTTTCGCCTTGCTCCTTGTTATGTATTAATGTGCATATGATATATATATAATATGTGATTTGTTTGGCGCGATGCATGTGGGATAACATTAACAGTTCAGCGGTGATAATAAATGTTAAAGGGACCGTAGTCTGGGGTTGACCCAACCGTCCAACCCTTTTTCTGACATTACCAACCATAGCCCTTAAATATAACCTTATCACTTCGTTTAACAAGTCCGACATTGGCTCATCCGGTGAGGTCATTGCTATCCCAGGAGTTCAGGGGTTCAATCCTCCCTGATCCCCCATTTTTGGGATTTGCATGCCAATATTGGACAAATCCGAGCTACCACGTGTCAGCTCCGAATTGGTCCATATGCACCAGTCAAAACCAGCCACATCACCCTCCTTGCTAACATCATCATAAACAGGTAGCGCATTCCCAAGATGACACGTGTCCTTATGATGTCATCGTTGACTTGTTGACCATTGACCAATTTGAATTTGACTTTCTTTGACTTGACTTTTTGACCTTTTTGCCCTAGTTTGCCTGAAACTTTGACTGGCCTTAGCTTCTTCATCCGAACATAGATTTTCGCGCCATTTGTATCATTGGAATTTTCTCGTCGAGCACTTCAACTTGATCCCAATTTCAACTGAGTTTGAAGATTTTAATCTAGAGGAAAAACTGAATCCATTTTGGATCACTACCAGTGGGGTCTAGGGGGGGAGATGAAGCTAAAAATAGATGTAAATTTTCCTTGTAAAATATTGTAATTTCGTAGTCAATTTGAGTTGTTCATTTGGCGGATGATCTGATGGTAGAAGTTATGTTTAATTTAGGGTTTTTTTCCCTAGAAGGAAACCCCTCGCTATGTATGAGGGAATTGTATTTTGGCTATGTAGATGTGTATTCTGAGCGAGAAAGAGAGAGAAGATTGTGTGAGAGCGAAGAGGAAATTTCAGTAGATTTGTTGTAGGTTGTATCTCTTCATTTTGCTGGATAATATAAAAGGAAGGATTGGTTGTTTCTCCGTGGATGTATCCCAAATTGGGTGAACCACGTATATCTGTGTCTCTCTTGTTTTATGCATTTTTTGTGTTTGTGTTTCTACAATATTTTATGTGTTCCATTGCTCTGTAATATTCTAACAGTTGGAGTCGACCACGCGAGAAACAACCAAGTCAAAGGGAAATACGTTAAATTATTCCAAGGTGATTTAGTCAAATGTGTTAAGAAATAACTATCAAATAATGATTTAATAATTATTTCTAGAGAAAATTAATTATTTATTCAATTATTCTCATGGGGGTTTTTTATTTTTATTTTAAACAGAAATAATTTGATAAAAATGGTTTACTAAATTATATCCTATGATGAAAGTGATTTTACTATGAAATTAACCCTACATGGTGTATTTCAATCCACCTAGTTAGAAATGACTAGGTGATCATATTTTAGGTGATAAAAAGATGGATATCACAATTCCTTTAACGAAAGATTATGTTGAAGAATGTTTAAGGTGGTCACTTCATGAAGTTGCTAATCCCAAATAACTATCAAAACCATTATTATAACGATTACACCTCCAATGATAAAAGGAAACAGAGACTTTAACA
This sequence comes from Pinus taeda, assembly GCA_000404065.3. Classification (NCBI taxonomy): domain Eukaryota; kingdom Viridiplantae; phylum Streptophyta; class Pinopsida; order Pinales; family Pinaceae; genus Pinus; species Pinus taeda. The sequence continues at coordinate 39,114 of APFE030631958.1, read as the reverse complement.
TCAACAATTTCCATCCTTCCACATTTTGTAAGTACTTTAAAATATTGAAGCATTCCCCCTCTTTCTTCTAGCCTCTAGTCATTCAACTTCCTTGAATGCACTTTTCATTTAGCTTTCCTGATTGTATTTTTCATCCTTGATTGTAGCTCTTGTTTTCTTTTAGGTATCTTATTTAGGTTTCGGTTCATGAGAGATAAATCCCAATCCCTCCTTGGGACGAATGCATTTAAATTAAGTTTAATTATGAGGGTTTTTTTGAGTACCTTATGCACCAAACATTTTCAAAAACTTAAATATGTAATTTTTTCTACCCTCTCAAAGAGTTTCTTTTTGAGAGAGCAATTCCTTTATGGTTCAGAAACTTGAGTTAAAGTTGTATGAATCTTGTGAATTTTTTTTGCATGATCTCATAATTTTACATGAATGAAATTATTCTATAGCTTTCTAATATATAAACTTAATTATTTTTTTGTCTACCCTTTTGATGTGCTTCAATGGTATTTTCTTACTATGATGGAATTGATGGATATTGTGCTTTAAATTTTATATCTCTAGTGCTTCCTTTCCTTGTATACTTGAAAAAAAACACGGTCCACTCATAGGTGCATATATTATTGTTTTAAATCTTACTTCAAGTTATTTGAGTGTGTTCATAAAAAGAAGTACCACCTTTTTTTGAAAAATGTAGAGGGACCTGCACTCGGGCCTTAGGAGGTTGACTCTTCCCTAATGGGAAAAATAATTAACAAGTGAAATAAGACAATGATATAGATTATTGTAGTTAGTGTTATTATATCCAAATCTCATTACATATGATATCAAAATTGTGATTTAGAATTGAAATTAATATGAATATAAGCTACCTCGGATAGGTTGACTTTCAAGATGGGATGCAGGACAGGGGGTGAGTTGTTGCTATCCCACTTGGTTGATGGATCGGGAGATGTGGTAGCATGCTCTTATGAAAGTTAATATAGTTAAGGTCATATAGGACAAAGTCATAATAATAGCACAATATGGAAATGCTAGTAGCAAGCGAGAGAAGCTGGAATGTTTATTGCACAAATTTCAGGTGAGAAAATCGTGTAGTATAAGGTGTTATCAAGGCCCGCCTCATGGAAATCATGCTATAAATTTTCCCTACAATTGTTTTGATGACAAACTATATGCAAGATCTGGTTTGGGCAATAGAGGTAGAGGGAGGTGCAACTCTGGCAAGGTAATGTTGTAGATTCACTGGTGCATAGGATATGTCCAACAAGAGTTTTTCTTACCAGTAAAGTCTTTAGTGTCATGTGGTTGTTGTTTCCTACCACTCTCCACAAAATCCCCCGAATTCTAGTAATTTCCATACATTTCCCAAAATTTATTTTGGACAACTATAACTCTTAACCTACAGGGATATCAACATTTGGATCGTTCGGGGGTATGAGGCAAGGCTATTTCTTAGTGTGGATTTGTGTGTTTGGGTAGGCCGATGTTTTTTTCTCCATCCCATGTTTGTTGGTGTAAGCATAAGCCCTTAGTGTCCGCTTTATTTTTGTGACCACAACCTTCAATTTTCCTATGTATGGTTAAAAAAAAATTCCTTCTTGTCATCTCATTATTGCAGTCGTTGCTATCTCTGAGGAATTCTAGTAAGCCTCTTTTATGGTTTCAATTAGAATTTTGGTGGGAGTGGATTTTTGTAGTCCCATTATACCTCTATATTGCGATGCCTCTTGTGAGAGCCCTCCTGAGCAGTCCTAAGGTTGGAAATTATTCTTAGTTATGGTATTACATTACATGGCACCTCCCTTTCTCTTTGAAGTCTACTAGTTTTCTTGGATCTCTGCTCCAGGATGTCAGCCCCGATCCTCTCTCCACCATGCCTCATTAGTAAGAATGGGTACAAAGGGGGGCTACATATTAACAAACACGTGCCCATAATGGGAATAGACACATGCATCCTCGATTGGAGGATTGTTTTGGGGGTTATTGGTACCTTACGCAAGGCCATATCTAGGAAGAAATTACCCGGGCTTAAGGGGAAGCCTCCATGCATAAAATTTCCCTCTCAGATACAAAGGTCCTTATAGAATGGGTATATTGGATCCTTGACATAGAGCATGTTATAACCCTAGAGACAACCTCTGGCTAAAATGAGATCAGTCCCTAGGATATTTATGAAAAATAGGTAAACTCTTTTCTTATTATCCTATACATGGTTGCTTAAAGATACTCTATAAAGATGGTAATGTATGGGTAGCTCTTATAGAAAAGACAAACCCTCTCAAATGGCCATGCTATCTATGAAAATTACTTTTGAAGTTGCACTACAGTGAAGGAATGAAACGGTGAAAGATTCAATGTACAAGGCTGTAAGAACATAATATTTTACACCAAATCTTAGCAGAGACCATGAAAGACTAAAGAAATGGAAAATTGAAAATGTGGAGCGCAGTTTAAGGTTACTTTTATTAAAGACGCACAGGTACTGTGAGTTGTTTAAAGCAAAAGTAAATTTGTTTGGCTAAAATAACCAACAACTTCTTTACACATTCTCAAAGGAAGAATAATAGATAATGAATTACAATAAAATAAAGAACACATATCATGCCCAACAGATAGTTAGAATCATCCAAAAAAATTATTACTCCTCCAAGAAAGTCTGATTCATTAAACAACAAAAATTCTCTTTCTGAGGCCAAAATTTGGAACCCCAAAACTGGCCCCTTCAATCCTTTTTAAAGAAAACTCTTACATTGAAAATTTTTATCAAACAGATAATTGTCAACTACTTCAAACTACTTCAAAATACCTCTAAATTATTTGTCTAAATGAGAGCTTACGGACTAAACTATCTTTGAACTTTGAAATTACAAAATACATATTTTTCCATAATTAAAAATAAGTGAATTATCATCATTTGATGACTTGAGACTCTTGCACATGATCACTTGATGAAGATCTAGGTTCCACCACTCAAATAATTTCTAGTGATATTAAATTTCAACATTTCTTCCACAGGAGATGAACATTGTACTGTTCTATTGTAGGTCATCCTTAGATTAGTTACCCTGTTGTATGTTGGCTTCTCAATAAATAGGGTTTTCACTAACCATAACAATTGAAAATCCTTCTGTAAGTAATTCAAAATTGGTATTCCTTTCATAATTGTTGTTCATTCATGAGAACCATTTATTTTACGCTTAGCATCCACTAGCAATGTTGCATATGTTTCTCAAGGGAGGATATTTCCATTCTGGTCCCAATATGAAGGTAATCCTGATCGAACTCTCTTATGAAGGTTATAATTGAAAATCAACATTGATTCCTTGACTCCCATAGCCCACTCTCTGCATTTTTCATGTATATGTTTTTCTGCGCCATTTTATTTATTTATGAGACAATGAATGTTTTATCTACAATATCCATTGTCCTCAACTCTAGAGAAGACTTGGCATTTAAAAAATCAATCATCATTTTTACTAGTTGTGAACTCTCCTATGACTAAGCTTTATTAGTGTAAATAAAAGATTCAAAATCCCTGACCATTGCTTTCTCCTTAGCCATGACTGTCATATGAACCCAAATTTCTTTGACTTGTTGAATGATGTCATTGCAAATGACCTCTCTTGCTTAAATTAGAGACATATTTCCTTTTAATTTTTCCTTTAATTCCTTAACTTAATCACTGGCTAATTGATAATTATTGTGATGTTGTGTTGTATTTTCTCTGGCCATGTTTAATTGTCTCTCTTTATGCTTTAAGTGCTCCTTTGCATCATCCATATTATTTTGTATCTTCTTCAACTCATACTCTAAAATTTTCAACTGTCTCATAACTCTAGTGAGTTTCTCAATGGGATCTCTAGAGTCTGACAACACCACAAGTGTGTAGACATGTTTATCTATCTTTTGTTGCAACCCTAAATTGAGCTCTTTGATAGGTTCTATCTCACTATTGCTTTCGACCAATTCATGTGTTAAAATCTCATTTTCTTTCTTATTTTGAGCCAAATTTGGAGCTAGAACATGTTTTGTAGTAGGAAACTTTAATTTTCTTCTTAATGTCTAGGTTTCAAACTCTGCACTATAGACTAATGCTTGAACAACTGTCGTATCCTCTAGATTCACCCCTAGCTTAATGATCAATTTCTTAAATTCTTCATTTTGGATATCAAGAACACGAGAGTTAGCTCTCTCTAACTTTAGTTGTTCAACTACCTTTCCAAATAAGGCCTCTATTTTTCTTTCTTCTAATGATGTCTTGCTGAGATCACTGTAAATCAATTCTCTAGTCTCCTTGTGCATATTTATCTTGTTAAAAAAAGTAATATCTTTTTTATTCACAGATAAGATTACTATCCTAAAATCAGCTTCGAAAGAAATTGACTGTGAAAAAATCTGTGCGAAGGAGAATTTCAATGGACCTCTTTCCAAATCCATTGAAATAATTTTGGTTTGATAACCAGGGATTGACTGAGCCTCGAAGTACGTAGTAACTTTTTCCTATATTTTCTTATTTCTTTCTTTGATCTGCTTATAAGAATCCTTCAAAGCCCTCAAGGAACCATGTTCTTCTTCTTCAAGAATAAGAGATGAGGGTACACAATTTACTCCTCCTATATGCAACTGAAATCCAACTTCACTAGAAGGCCTTTCCATGAGATGTTCAAAAATATGTTTCTTCTCTTTGTGTTCTTGGCGTTTTGCTACTCTGGGAGATCTCCCCTTCAAGATCAATGAAATTCTTTGCTCCTATTTTAAATCCCTTTTTAGTGGGGAGAGGAGTTTCAACTTCCATGCTTCTTTGTGCTTCAACCAAGCCACCATTTGCCAACTTCTCTAGCTCAAGCCTTGATTCATGTACATAAGGGGCATATGAATTCTCTACCCTCCTCTTTGAAATGATATGATGTAGATCATAGGAACGCTTTTCTCCCTGTTGAAAATTCATTGCTTGAAGCATTATTTAAGCCTCCTCAACTGCATGTCTATTATTAACAATGAATGGATGAACAATCCTAGGAAATTTGAATAAATATCCCTTTTTGGCTGGGACAAAGTGTATTTGGTCTACATTTAGGATTTTCCTAATGAACTCCAATGCAAATATTGTCATAGGTACAAAAGAGGGAATCTTATAAGGAAGAACATATGCTTCATACAATATGATCTCTACATAATATTCAAATAAAAACTAGTCCCTAAACTTCAGATCTTTGCTCAATTGCGAAAGGGGCTGAGCTTTTGGAAAAATCCCAGGAGGGGAAAAATTATTGATAAATCTGTAGACAATTGACATAAAGGAGGAAATGTAATATGAAAAATCCTCATTGTTTGGTTGGATTTTGACCAAATCAGTCCAATTGAAAATTGTTTGCCTCTTTTTATTGACATCCATAACATTCAAACCTAGGACCATAAACTACTCAAAATACACATATAGGAAGAGATACACTAATAATGAATGAAACCTAAAACACCCAGTGACACTGAAATTAAGGAGTTGTGAGTTAATGACATGCTCCCAAAAGGTTGGAATATCCAATGCCACATTAAGTTGCATCATCAAATGAACCAACCCTATAACATGACAATTTACTACTAAAATTTCATCCCTTCCCAAAATTCTCATAATTATTTGCAACACAGACATGGAACTCTCAACAAAACAAGTTACAGGAAATTGGATTAATTCAGAAGGAAAAACTACATTTGGAGGCATAATATAAGTATATAATTTGTTACTCTCCTCTGCTAATAGATTCTGAAAGGTTGACAGGAGGGTTTCATCGGAGAAAGAGGAATAAAAGGTTGTTTGTGGAAAATCTAGAGCTTGATGAATTAACAATGACGAAACTTTAAAAATATTTTCTCCTATAAAATTCATGACATAACAACTCAGGGGATACAAGGATGAAGTCAACCAGGTGATAGACTCTGGGAAAAGATAAGTTTGAGGAATAATTGCAGCAAGCAGACCCAACTTGACCATTCTAGATGACATTTCTTACTCATTTTGATTAACAAGGATACTCTGATGAAATTCCATTAAATTAATAGGATAGAAAAGGTCAAAAATGTCACATTCAATGTCCATAAGAGGAATGTGGGTCGAAGAACTAAAGGGAACAATCTTCTTTGTCATTTTAAACTTCTTTTCAAAATTCACAGAGTAATGAAGCCACTTAAATACCTAGTGAATTAGAAAATGATGTGATGAAAAAATTGAATTTGTTGGAGGTAGCAATAGTTATCGTTGAAAAAGTAGTTAAAATGAAATGGGATAGGAAAAAATGGAGCTTTATAGGTGGAAAGAAGGAAAAGTAGAGTAATGATAGTGAGGAAAAAGAGGTGTGTAAGAGTGACGTGGTGGAATTGTGACAGATGACGTGGAAAAGGGTGGGAGAGGTGATGTGATGAGAGGTGACGTGGTGATGTCGGGGAGTTGTTGACAGGGGCACACACTCACTTTCATTCCATCTCGCTTGTTGTAGATGTCGCGAAAACCGCTTATCACTCACAAGGACACCCCTTGTGGTAAATTATTTCTCAAGGGAGTACTGTCGAGGTTAATCTTGACCGTAGATCACCCCGACAATATTTTTCCCCAGATTGCTTAATGCTCCTAGGAGAACTCTCCCACATAACGACCAATGCCTTTGTGATGTCGGGCTCATTGTGAGAGAAGCCCAGATGCATGAAATAACATCACATGGAGAGAGTTGCATGCTTTTTAATCCTTGATTTCCTTCAGTGTGATGGGGCTGGCCTACCTTTGCGCATAAAACAAATTTTTAATATTATTTTTAATTTAAACATTTCCTCTAATGATCAGGCATGCACTATACTCCATCAAAAAATTATAAATTTTGAAAAAGAAACTGACCACAACATTGGCTCGATCTGTGGATAATGTTTTAGAACAAAACACCAAGAACCACAGATTAGTTCCTTCACCTTGGGCATGGGGTCATATTGTAGCTGAGATATTGCAATGAGTAAGCACACTAGATACTTACAGTGAGCACGCTAATATTTACAATGGTAAAATAAATCATGCTCAATGCTGGAAATGATGTTTAAGCTACTTCCCATTAACAGGCACTTGCAACATTTCCCCATCAAGATTTTCCAAAATGAAAGTGTTGTTACCTTGTACTTCTTCTATTTTGAAAAGCCCAAACCATAAGTGGTCAAACTTGCCATTCTTTCCCTTGTCCTCACTTTTGACATCCCACCTTAGAACAAGGTATCCAAGCTGGAAGAGTTTATCTTTTGCCTTTCTATCGAAAAGAGCTTTCATCTTTTCTTGATAACTGATCAAATTTCTAGTCGCCTATTCTCTTCTTTCATTCAATTCCACCAGCTGGTTTATTCTCCTAGTCAATGCATTAATTTCTTCTTCAACATCTTAAGTCAATGAAACTAATGGCTTATCTATTTGGCTGGGAAGCAAAGCTACAACTCCATAAACTAATTCAAAAGGTGAGTTCCAAGTGGACCTTTAATGGTTGTTACCTTGTTTTCTCATAAGGAAAACTTAAGTTGAGAATCCTTGTTCTTTTTATTTCTTGCAATTGTCTTCTTCAAAATTCTTACCAAAAAGTTTATTTGAGGACTTTTCCAACCCATTCCCTTGCAGATAATAGGTGGTAGAGTGAGAGAGGATTACAATAGATTTCTAGAAAAAACTAATAATCTTTGCAGATTTAAATACTTGAACATTATCTATTACCAATTTTTTGGGGCAACCAAATCTAGCTAATATATTTTCTTCCATAAATTTTATCACCACTGAATTTGTTTCATTTCGAGTTGGAATGGCTTCCACCCATTTGGTGAAATAATCAGTGGCTACCTGGATCCACCTGTGTTGTCCACTAGAAGGTGGCTTGATTTCTCCTATGCAATCCAACCCCCCACTACCAAAAAGGTTCTTCTACAAATACTGGAATTAATGGCAGTGGCGCCAACTTCTTCTTTTTAGTAAAAAGTTGACATTGTTTGCACAATTTGACCAACTTATATACATCAAAAAACATAGTAGTTCAGTAAAAACCAACATTTAAGATTTTATGTGTTGTAATTATCCAATTGTAATAAACCCTACAGGCACACCCATGATATTCATTAATAATTTCATTCATTTCTTCCTCTGTTAGACACGACAACAAAACACCAATAGGATATCTCCAGTATAACTAATTGTTTACTATAACATATTTTTGAGCTTTCATCCTTAGGGACTTATATTTTTCTATATCAACATGTGATGGAAAACTACGAAATAGAAAATAATGGACAATATTTTTATACCAATCAAAACAGAGATATTTATAGGCGATTTTGTTATCTTTCTCACTGGACTTACCTCCTTCATCAACGGTACTTGGTTTAGGAATTTTAGCCAACAGATTTATCCCCATTACTTGGTAGTTAGCTTCTGTCAAGATATTTGCCAACCCTTGCCCTTTTATTAGCTTTGTTAGCTTCATATCCATTTTATACTCATGTATCTTAGTTACCCATTTAGCTCCTCTCCCTTCACTGAATCCCTGTGTCAGTACATCTTTCACAACTCTATTTGGTACATATGCAATAATATGGGATTATAAAATGTACATCTTGAATGCTTTCAAATATTTAACAAGGGAATAATATTGCTTCTCTAAAATATTATATCTTATTTCTACATCCCTTAATACCTGACTAAATAATGCCACATATTGCTCCTTGTTATCTTCATCTTTTTGCAAAATCTATGCTGCAATTGTAGAATGAGAGGCAAAAGAGGAAATTTGAAAAGGTTTTTGATAATCGGGACTTAAAAAAACATGAGATTCTCCAAAATCCTTCTTAATCCTCGCACAATATTCTCTGGCTATTGGAGTTCATCTAACCTTTGCATCATCCTTTAATATATCAACAATTTCCTTTACAATTTTTGCATAATTCAGAATAAACATTTTGAAAAAATTTGTTCTGCCTAGGAAAATGTGTATTTCCTTTTTGTTTTTGGGTAAAGGTATGTTATTGATTTCTTCCACATGTTTTGGATCAATTTTAACTCCTTATTTTGATACAATATGCCCCAATAATTTTCCTTCTCTAAGAGAAAAATGAGATTGAGTTGGATTGAGAGATAATCCATATTTTTTGCATTTCTCAAAAGTCTGCTGCAAGTGTTTCAAATGCTCATCATCAGATTTAGAAAAGACTATAACATCATTAAGATATATCACCACAAATTTATTCTTTTCTCCAACAAAGGCTATATCCATAGCCCTCTAAAAGGTAGCTCCAACATTCATGAAAGCAAAAGGCATCCTAGCATACATAAAGGTTCCCCATGGCATTGTGTAGGTTGTCTTGTTTTGATCATCTGGACGGACTGCTATTTGGTTATATGGAAAACCCATCAATCATTGATAACCTTTAAGAACTTGTAACTTTCTACAAAATGTGATCCATTTTGGGAAGAGAGTAATTATCTTGTAATGATGTTCTGTTCAAATTCTAGAAGTTTATACATAATATAATCCCCCTATTTTTCTTTCTCATAGGAACTAAATTTGCTACCCAATTTGAATATCTTAATGACACAGTTATTTTTGCCTGAAGCGACTTTTTAACTTCTTTTTTGATTAAAGGATGCAACAAAGTGTTAATCTGTCTAATTTTTTTCTTGTATGGCTTGACTGCTGACTTTAGTGGAATATTATGTTGTATAATATCTCTATCATATGTTTTTAGGTCTTCATAAGACCAAGAAAATACATCAAGAATATTTCTTAAACAAATCAACATACCTATGCTTGTAATCTTTTCAAATGCCCTTTACCAATTTTATGAGCTTAGGTTGTTGTTATGTGCCAATATTGCAGTCCTAAATGTCATCTTCCCAATTTTTCTTACTAATATTCACAGGAACATTATTTATGTCAAACAATATCTCCAAAGGAACCAGACCTTTAGGAATCACATTACCTTTAAGTTGCACAATTTTATGGTTTGCAATAGAATTTTTCCAAGGTAAATCATCTTTAATTTCTTCTTCTTCTTCCTCTTACGGATTCTCAGATTATTCTTCCTGATCAATTTTTTAATTGGGAACTCTACACCTACCTCCAAAAATATTTTAATCCATTTTTCATATTCAAATACCTACCGATACTTCACATTGTTAGGTTTAAAATATCTGCTTCTAATTTCTACTTCATACCTTAATTTAGGATTTTGTGGAGGCTTAAAGGTATTAGCTTCCATGCAAGTGAATCAACCAACCTATTACTTTCCCTTGGAAAAAACTGAATATTAAATGTTGAAAATAAATTATCTACCAATTCCCACACTTCATTCTGGTAAGCTCTAAGCCTTTGGTGTTTTTTTTGACAGTGACCTCTTATCTATTTCACCACCAACTCTAAATCCCAAAACAATTAGACAGTCAATTTTCATATTCTTGGTAGCCTGCAAACCAAGAACCAGAGCTTCATATTTTGCAATATTGTTTGTGGAATCAAATTCCAATTTATAAGAAAGAGGAATCATTTCACCCTTCGGGGAAAGTAGTAAAACCTTTGCACCATTTCCTGCTATATGAACCATTAAGATATAACTTATAAATGAAATTTTGTACTACTTTTGATTTTTGAGTTGCTAGAGGAACTTGCACCTGAGTATCCTCAACCATCTCATCATTCAATTCCAACATAAAACATGAAAAATATCTATCCTGGCTATAAATCGGGGAACTACTAGAACTTCCCTCCTTTGTGATTGTCTTGAAAAAATTGGACTCCCAATATAGCCTTCTTTCTTCTCCACCGAATAATGGGATTATAGCATAAGTGAAATCCAACTTCAGAACTCCTCACAACTTTGAGCCCCAAGATCCAAAAAGCAACATTCCAAACCTTGTTGGGATGTATGCAACCACTACATCCATCACAATGATCCCAATTTAGATATATGCTAAGGAAACCAGAAGATATTTTATCAGGCGAACACATTTTACTCCTTTAGAGTCAAATGAATATAGGTCTTTTTATGGTTTGGTAATCTATAAATTCAGTTGCTTCAGTATAGAAAGAGGCATCAAATTATGAGGCCCCTTAGTTAAGCATGCAATTGTGTAGCATGAGATCATGCACTAAAAGAGTAATATAAAAAGAAGGTGTGGTTGAGTCTTGTTCCTACACATGAGGATAAAACATAACCACTGGCTTTTGTTCTTGCAAATTGATTGTATCTATAGTAACAATCATTTGAGATAAATTGATAAAATCTGAAATTTTCTTTTTGTAATCAGGTTTCTTTTCCAACTCAGTCATGGGATTTGGATCCTCATTTTCTCCAACTCCTTTTAAAAATTAAAAGAATGCACATTTTCTCTGCCTTTGCTTGGTCTTCCTCTACTACTTTATCTTTTTGAACTTTCTGCTAACATGGAGTAGACTGATTTGTTTGATTTTCTTAATTCACTTTGACCTATTGACCTTTGTAGGACTCTTATTATAGGAATAGAATAGTTTGGATTGGTTGCTTCCCCTTATCATCATCTTTATAGACAAGATGGTGGGAGTGCTCCTCACTTTGGTCCTGAGTTCTGGATCTCTTTCTTGATCTAAGAGCATCTTTTTTATGCAACTCGGCATGCATCATATATGAAAACTTCCTGCAGTAATCATAAATTTCTTCCTAATCCATATTTAAACAAAATAACGAAACAAATTATAGATATAACCATAAATACAAAGATGCAAGAAAAATAACCCTTCATTTCATTAATATCAAATACTGGGATATGCTTACAAACATAATGGAAATAAAACTAGCTCGGGCGATGGTAGCTTATCTCTGAGAAGAGATGTGGTAGCTACAAGCCTCTGAACTGAGTTATAATGAGGCTCAAGGGCCTTTTTATTATTGAACAATAAGAGAAAACCCTAAACAACAAAAACTCTAACCCGAGGAGATGTAACACCAAGAGTTTATGGGCGTCGTTGGGGTTAGTTGGGCAGCAAACTTCCCGGGGTCGTAACTTGGTCATATTATCTCTGTTTGATGCATATGATGCCTCGTTGGAAAGATATCTCCAAGGAATACAATTGCCGACATAATTTCTGGGGAAATGTCTAGAGCCATTTTGTCAAAAAAAACATCTTTTAGTGCCTCAAAAAAGATGCAGAAGTTCAGGACCCGAAAAATTGCCAAAAATATTAAATTGTGCTAAAATTAAGGGAACTAAGAAAAGTGAAAGAAACAATGGTGAAAGACCAATTGGAATAGGCTGGTGGCCACCAATATCCACCTGGATCAGTCCTCCCTCCTTAGGAAGTAATGGTTCCCATTGCGTTGAGTTCCTCCATGAGATGAGGAAACTTCTGCTAAACGTGGCCCCTGGTGAGCCATTTGCCTTGGCGTAGGAGTTGGTTGGCTTTGACAACTCGATACAGCTGTATCTTCTGCTGGCGAGTGTTTTTTGTCTGCGTGTCCATGATCCGATTAGTTGCAGCTTGTTCCATGCAATTTGGATTTAACTCTGTTGGTATGAGGTGTTCTGCAATGTCGGATGTGTCCAGTAATGGTGGAAAGTATGGTCGAAGGCGATCCACATTGAACACTGGGTGCAGGCCAAGGAATGGAGGAATGCTGAGCTCAAAATAATTATCTCCCATATCCTTGGTGATGGTGTATGGACCATATCGAAGTCGGTGAATCTTATGGTGGGGCCCAATGAGGCACTCCTTCTGCAAATGTAGCCAAACTTGGTCACCCACTTGGAACTTGTGTGGCACTCGATGATGATCATGCCGCTACTTATACTTAGCATTGGATTTATCCAATATGTCATGGACATGTTGCTGGATGTGTTGAATGTACCCAATGAAGTTATTTTTCTTGTTGGCTTTGCACTGGGCATGAGGCGAATATGCCTGAATCACTGCAAATGGTATGGCCACATCAATGGGATATAGTGGCTGGAATCCCAAGGCCACCTGAAAATGGATGTGGTCAGTCGAGTTGTGGAGAGCCCAGTTATAGCTGTGATGGACATAGGGGAGGCTCTCATCCCATTTGTGTGGATGCTTTGAGTTGTACATGCGCAAAATGTGTACAATCATCCTGTTAAAGACCTCTGTCTGGCCATCAGTTAGGGGATGGAAAGTTGTGGACTTAGTGAGCTTGGTGTCTAGCATCAACTAGATACTGGACCAAAATGTACTAAGGAACCTGATGTCCCGATATGAGATGATAGACTGTGGGATCCCAAAGTGTACCCACACTCGTTCAAAGAAGATTTTAGCAGTGGCTTCTGTTGGGATATTTTTCTTGCAGGCCATCATAATGGCCATCTTTGAGAATCTATCGATGACCACATAAACATAGTCATTTCCATGCTTAGTAGAAGGAAAGCCCAACATGTAATCCATGGAGATGGATTCCCAAGGTCAACTAGCGGTAGGAAGTAGGGTATAGAGGTCTTGCTTCTTGATGGTCAATTTGGAAATGGCGCAAGAAGTGCAGGATTTGATGTACTTCCTAACATCTTGTCAAAGACTTGGCCAATAGAAATACTTTTGTAGTACTACCACTATTTTCTTGACCCCAAAATGCCCAACGACCTGACTGTAGTGCACTTCCCAAATCATCTTGGCACGCTCGTTTGAAGGAACACAAAGGTGTCCTAGGTGGCACAACTGGGAATCCCAAAGGTGAAAATATGGAACTTTCTAACCCTCTAAGAGTGTATGGTATGTGTGGCCAAATTCTGGGTCGCTTTTGTAGAGAAATGGCCAATTAGAAGTCGCGTGCCCACAAGAGTTGAGCACATTGGTTAATGCCATGATCGATGGTTTGATGAGGTAGTCTACAACATTATTGGTGCTTCCCTTCTTGTATTTAATATTCAAATGGAATTGTTGCAGGTATGTGGACCACTTCTGATGGTGATCATTTTGCAGGGGTCGGTGGTCTGTGTGGATGACCATTTCCTTCCCCAAAATGTAATGCTTCCATTTTCGACAGGCCTGCATAATGGAATACATCTCTTTGTCATAAACGGTATACTTCCGGACTATGTCTAAAAGTGTCTCACTATGATATGCCACTGGATGCCCCTGTTGAGTAAGGACTGCCCCAATAGCATAGTCAGAGGCATCTGTCTCAATCTCAAATGGTTGTTGCAAGTCTGGTAATGTGAGCATTGGTGCAGAGAAGAGGCGACGTTTTAATTATGTGAATGCATTATGTAGAGATTCAAACCAAAAGAATTTTTCTTTTGCTCCTCCCTTGGTGACTTGATTCAAGGTCCAAGTAATGTGAGAGGACCCCAATATAGATCTGCGATAGAAATTGGCAAGACCCAGAAAGTTGCGGAGCTCTGTCAGAGTGGTTGGGGCTGGCCAATCCTGAATGACTTGCATCTTGGCTAGATCCACATGCACCCCTTGTTCATCAATAATGTATCCCAGATATTGAACCTGGGTCATGCCAAAAGTGCATTTCTTCAAATTGGCACACAGTTTGTGTTTCCGCAGTGTTTGGAGAACCTGTCGGATGTGGTGGAGGTGCTCTTCCCAACTCTAGCTGATATCAGGATTTAATCCAAGTATACCACTATAAATGAGTTGGCAAATGGCCACAATATGTCATTCAACATCCTCATGAAGGTTGCAGGAGCATTCGTCAACCCGAAAGGCATAACCAACCATTCAAAAAGGCCCTCTCTTGGCTTTGAAGGCAATCTTCCACACATCGGAGGGTTTGATTGGTACCTAGTGATATTCAGACTTCAAGTCGATTTTACTAAAATATTCCCCCCCCTTGAGTGGTTCTACTGTTGGAATATAATACTAACATCTACATTTATTTTTTAGCCTAAGTATCCTTGACTTAGCTGCATGCACTAAAAATCATGTTCACACTTGGTTTTTGGTAAACTAGCTTGGTGGACCAACTTTCCCTTGTTTTTTGCCTTTAAAGGCTTAATATTATGGAAATATTGGTCCAACCACTTTCGTAAACCATTTAGACATCTAAATTCATGTTCACACCTAACCACACCTCATCCACTTCAGTTATTTGAGGATTGGTGCCCCACATGAAGATTCCCCTTTAAATCAAGGGATTTGGTCCCCTGGACCATTTTAGCATGTTTTAAAGTTGCTTTCCTTGGGAAATGCACCCATCCTCATGATTTCCTCATGGATGATAGTTGGCATAGGTTGTCTTGAGTCATTTTTGCTATTTTATGCCTCCCTTTAGCTTTTCTTAGCCTTTTCTAGTTTTTACTAGTTTTTTCCTAGTTTTCTAGATTCAACAATTTCTATATAACCACCTCCCTTTGGGATTAGAGGTTTGGTTGCTCATATATTACTATTGTTCATTAATTTAATACATTGATTTTATGGAGCAAATTCTTTCTCTCCTCTCTTGAATATCATCAAATTACTTATGTTTAATTTAACTAGAATTCTAGATCTATTGGAGTTTCTGCAAGAATTCTACATGGTATTAGAGCTAGTTCGAATCTAGTGGATTGTACATGGTTTTATTTGCAGGTATAGATCATCAGGAGGTGCAGAAAGTAGCAAAGGATCATCTCTCTCAGCCCACAAAACTCATTCTAAATCCTTTCAATTACTTCGAATGGAAGACAGAGATTACTCTGCTCCTCTGAAGCAAAGGGATTTACAGGGTAATAATGGGAACAGAGACTGAACCAACTTCTACAACAGAGAATATCAAGTATTTCAATAAATTATATGAAGAAATTGGGCTGATATGCCTATCAATTTCCAAAGAACTCCTCTTTCATGTCAGCGGAGCCACTACTCCCGATGCGTTCTGGACCACATTGGAAGGACTATTCGGCAAGCAGGATGAAATGGGAGTGCATCAACTGGAGAATGAACTCATATCCCTCAGTCCAACTCATTTCAGCAACCTGAAAGAATACTTCACCAAGTTTAAATCCCTCCTCGTTTAACTTGATGCATGTGGAGTCAAGAAAGAGGAAATTCAACTCATCCTTTCGATTCTCTCGAAATTAGGCCCTGAATATTCTATATTTGTATCGTTTTTTCAAGCATCTAAATTGACTCGGGAAAAATGGAAAATGCCTCCATTGAATGACTTCATTGTAGAATTGACTAAAGAGAAATCTAATTTAATATAAATGGGTGCCATCAAGCATTCAAAGAACCAAGCACTTGTGGCTACTGGTGCTTCAAAGAGCAGTGGAAGAGACAAGTAAAAAGGGAAGGGTAAATTTAATGAATTGAAGGATGAGAGACCCATACAATCTTCATAGAGATATTCTTTGCCTAAGGTTAAGAAGAACAAGGAAATAACACTTTGTAGCTACTGTTCCAAAGGTTTTCATCCCGAAGAAAATTGCATGAGGAAAACAATTGATGAGATGGCTAAGCAATTGTAGCAGCACAATCTCACCGTGCTCGAGAATGCAAAGAAGAAGGATGATAACAAAATGGGAGATGGGAGAGGGAGAGAATGATATGGTCATGCTTTAATGGTTATCACATCCACTCCATTAGCTTGGATCCTTGATTCAGGTGCATTGAACCATATGGCTGCATCAAAAGATGAATTTTCCTCCTTTCGAAGAAAGCATCAGATCCGTAATTTACTTGGGAGATGCCACACTTGCAAAGGTGTGCGAAGAAGGAATTGTAGACCTTGAAGGGGTATGCTTCACAAATGTGCTTCATGTTCCCTCGTTGTTTGCAAATCTTCTCTCGATATATCAGATCACTCATTTTGGCTCTGGAAGGAAGGTGGAGTTCACTCTAGACTCTGCAGTGATTACCGACATTTCCACGGGCTCACAACTTGCACATGGAATTTTAGACCACGGTTCTTGTTTGTATTTCTTCTTCCACTTTGTTCCTAAATCTATTAGCATTGTGTTTTTGTCACAATCTAATGATATTGGTAGGTTATGGCATGAAATATTTGGCCATCTAAACTATAAGTACTTGCATCAACTCAACAAGGAAAACATGGTAGAAGGATTTCCCGCTATTAAATTCACAAGCGATGTATGTCAAGGATGCATTCTTGGCAAGAATCTGGAGCAAAAGTTTGACAAAGGGAAGGCATAGAGACCTTCTTCATCTCTTGGGCTGATTCACAGTGACATCACGGGCCCATTCCCACAAACTTCAATCAGTAAGGCTTGATATGTACTCACCTTCATAGATGATTTCTCTCGCTTTACTTGGGTATCTTTTCTGAAATTAAAATTGGAAGTATTTGAATTCCTTACAGAATTTAAAGCACTTGCTGAGAATGAGTTTGGGTGTAAGATTAAGATACTTCGTACTAATAATATGGGGGAGTATGTCAACAAAGATGTGCAGTAACTTTGTATTGATGCAGGTATACAGCTACAACACACAGTGCCATATACACCAGAACAGAATGGTGTCGCGGAGAGGAAAAACCAGTTGTTAAAAGAGATGGCCAATTGTATGCTATAGTCCAAATCATTAGCTCCTAAGCTATGGGACAAAGCTATTAATTATGCAGCATACATTTAGAACCACATTCCTGACAAAGCACTCAAAGGCACCACTCCATTTGAATGTTGGATCGGTAAGAAACCGAAAGTGTCGCACTTTCGCATTTTTGGTTCACGAGCATGGGCTCACATTCTGAAAAATAAGAGGAAGGCTTTGGAGCCTCAAAGTGTTGAATGTATCTTTTTTGGATATCTTGACACTGTTAAAGGATATATATTTCTCGACTCCCACACTGAAAAGTTCACTGCATGATTTTTTAGCAGACCCTACCGAGGAACTGCTTGTTGCCACTGATGAGGAGGATTTCGAAACTTCTTCGAGCACTTAAGAGAAGCCATCAAAGAATCTTATTGGGTTTGATTCAGAGGATGAGGAGCAGGTCATGGCTGCTCTAACTCAGCTACCAATTTGGGCAAAGAAAACCTTACAAGATGCGAGTGAACTAGTCGGTGATCCTGCAGATGCGAGAAGGACTAGATCATAGTTTTTTGGGGCTCCTCAAGCCCTAGCTGCCACTGAACCATTTCTTCCCATACATTGCTATATGAAACTTGGTTCAAATCCACAGTCACACTCTAAGGCTATTGGAAACCCGCTTTGGTAGGCTGCCATGGATGAGGAGTACTCTGCTCTCATGGAAAACAGCACATGGGACTTGGTTCCACTTCCGAAAGGAAGAAAGATTGTTTGATGCCGATGGATATATCGAACAAATATTGCTACAGATGGTGAGAGTAGAAAGTACAAAGCTCAACTTGTTGCAAAAGGATACTCACAGGTACATGGCATAGACTACACAGAGACATTTGCACCTGTTGCAAAAATGGACTCCATTTGACTAGTTTTAGCCATTGTTGCTTCTCGTAGATGGGAAGTTCATCACATGGATGTGAAGAGTGCATTTCTTCATGGACATCTCAAGGAGGAGATATCTATGGAGCAGCCATAGGGATACATTCAGAACTCTTCCCTCATTTGTAGATTAAAAAAATATTTGTATGGCCTAAAACAGGCTCCCAGAGCCTGGTATGCAAAGATAGATTCTTTCTTGCTTTCCATTGGATGCATTCAATGCAAATATGATCCGAATGTTTATTTGCTGCAACATGATGATTCCCTTTTGCTGATAGTACTTTATGTAGATGATTTACTGATGACAAGGAACGTTACCTTAGCTATTGATTCAGCAAAATCAACATTGCACGATCGATTTTCCATGACAGATTTGGGACTGTTGCACTACTTTCTTGGTCTTGAGGTTTATTAATCTACTTCAGGGATCAAGATGGCACAGTCTAAGTATGCATCAGATCTACTTGTCTACTTTCAAATGAAAAAATGCAATCCAACATCATCTCCCTTTCTTTTTGGGATCAGATTTGAGGATGCGGATACTACCCCTTTGGTGGACAGTACGCTGTATCGACAGTTGGTTGGGAGTTTGTTGTATCTTACTCACACTCGACCTGATATATCTTTTTTAGTAGGATTTTTTTCTAGATATATGTAGGAGCCCCATGAGATTCACTGGAAAGTTGCAAAGAGAATTCTTAGATATGTGAAAGGTACTTCTAGTTTTGGTATCTTTTATGCTGCAAATTGCCCACTTTCACTGATTGGGTACACAGATTCTGATTGGGCTGGCGATGGTACAGACTGCAAGTCCACCTCTGGTTATGTTTTCGGCTTTGGTTCAGGGCCTTTTTTCTGGTCTATCAAGAAGCAATCCACGATTTCTTTATCTACAGCCGAGGTAGAGTATAGAGGTGCAGTGAATGCAACTACATATGCTATTTAGTTACAGGGGCTTCTCTCTGAGTTTGGTATTCAGTATCCACTTCTAACTGTCATATTTTGTGACAATTAGGGGTCCATTCAAATATCAATTGATCCAGTTCAGATGGAGAGGACCAAGCACATCGAGATTCACATGCATTACATCCATGAGTTGATCTATGACCGAGTCATATCATTACAGTACTACCCCACTTAGCAGCAGGTTGCAGACATCTTCACCAAGTCTTTCATTGAAAAGAAATTTTTAGAACTGAGAGCTATGCTTGGAGTGGTGGAGACAACTAAGTAAGCCCTTCTGGCGACTTATCCCTTTTT
>APFE030631958.1:0-15899 GCA_000404065.3 Pinus taeda | reverse complement strand
TTTGTAGATTCGGTCAAGGGAACTACTGTTATGTTCTAATCTAGGGTTAATGGATTGGGGTTTATGGATGCTTCAGCATGTAGATATATAAATTGTAACATAGAAAGGAAAATAATGAAAAATCAATCTGGTAATCCCGGTTTTGGGATCCAGGGGAAAATCTCCGTGTATGTTTGTTTTTTGTGTTATGATCTTGCCATTGCTTATTTTTAGTTTTTAGAATTTGTATGCAAGTAATTTCTGTACGTGGTTAAAACCTACACCTAAAAGGGGAGGAGCCTCCAGAGTGGCTGCTAGATGTGGATGTGCCGCTTGTGGTCATCCATTGAAGGATCTCGGCAAAGTTATCCATCATCACGTTCCTTTGTTTCTTAAGGGCCTCCTCGAGAAATATTTTGATAGGATCTCCTGCTCCCTCCTCTTTCTTTTCTTCCCCCATGGGTGGTCGTTAGGGTTTGCGAGGATGATCTTGCAAAGGTTCAACTAGATCGAGCCCTAACTCCTTATATCTCGACCTCGTTGGGGACATGCAAAGAAAAATAGAGAAAGAGAAGACTACTCTGATACCATTGATCTGAATTTAAACAAGAACACGACAAATTATAGATATAAACATAAATACAGAGATCCAATAGAAATAACACTTCATTTCATTAATATCAAATACTGAAATATTCTTACAAACAGAATGGAAATAAGACTAACTCGGGCGATGGTATCTTATCTATGAGAAGAAATGTGGCAGCTACATGCCTCTAAACTAAGTTACAATGAGTCTCAAGAGCCTTTTTATTATTGGACAATAATAGAATACCCTAAACAACCAAAACCCAACTCAAGGAGATGTAACACCAAGAGTTTATGGGCCCCATTGGGGTTAGTTGGGAAGCCAACTTCCTGGGGTCGTAACTTGGCCATATTATCTATGTTTGATGTGTATGATACCTCGTTGGAAATTTCTCTATGAGGACTACAGCTTCTGATTTGATTTCAATAGAAATCACTAGGGCCATTTTGCCAAAAAATGTCGTTTCGGGCCTCAAAACGGCTCTGAAATTTTAGGACCCGAAAAACTGCCAAAAAAAGTAAATTGTGCTACAATTAAGGAAACTGAAAAAATTTAAAGAAAAAATGGTGAGGGTCCAAGCGGAATAGGTGGGTGGCCACCAATATTCACCTGTATCACTTCCTCACTTAGAACAACTTGGGAATCCAAATCAATATTCTCCTCACAAACCTCCTCAACTTCTCCTTTTGATAAAGTGGAATACTAATTTTCTTGAAATTTTTAAGTTTCCTCCAGTGCTTCTTCTGGTTCATCCTCAAGATATAGAGGAGGTTGTAGCCGATCTTGATCCTTCTTCTCCCTCGACATAATTTGTAGAGGTGGTATCCTGAACTGAGGATTAAAATTCTTGTTCGGTGTCTACTGAATCTGCCTTGGTGGATTCTTATTTTCTAGCTCGACTTTCACCAATTTGTTAGATAAATTTTTGATGACCTTAGTCCTCTCAGCCAGTTCCTATTCTTGATAGTATTTCTGTTGATTTGAGGGTCCAACCTCTTCTTTTCCCTTTTTCTTATCTGCATGATCATTTTTTTATTTCATTTTTCCATCTGTAGATAAATTTCCCTCAATCTCCAAGGCATCAATTTAAATTTGGTTTAATGTAGGAGATCTACTTTCTCTCGAAGTGAATCTGAAGTCTGATTCGAAAGGTCCTACAAAAACCACCTTTGCACCTGTAAGAGGAGATTTAATTTCTGTTGGAAAGATATTATAGATATCATTAAACATGTTGATGGATTCATCAAGTTATTCATTAGGATTCCTTTTAATAGTATTAAACTTTGTCAATAAATAGGCATGATCTTTTTTCTCTCCCCATCTTTGTATGAAAACATTCTCCAACTCTTCCCGCGTATTGATGGAATTTGTTGGGAGGGTTTTAAACCATTTTATGCCTCTCCATCCAGAGACTAAACCAACAACCTCATCACCACATCCAAATATTCAACATTAATATTTTCTGCAAAAGCACAAAAGGTTGCCACATGTTTCTCTATTGTAAGTTCATACCATCCTGTGAATATTGGAAATAACTTCAAGTAATATTGAGGTATTGCATTCATGGGCTGAGGCAAATTCAAAGGCACATATTTGTTCAATAGAAAAACTGGAATAGCCATGTTTTGATTGGGGGGAGGAGGAAGATTTCATGCTTGGAATATAAAGGAGGGTAGAGGAATAAAAAATATTGGAGTAGGCTGAGAAATTGTAGGAATGGTTTAATACATAGTTGAAATATCAACAATCTTTATTTCTTAAACTTATGAGACAACTAGGAAAGAAAAAAACAGATTCAAAAGATATTTCTTCAAGGTTAGGTTCAAGAAAAGGGAAATGAGGAGGAGGAAAACTCCCCTTGGAAAAATGCAAGTTTCTTGGAATTCCGTCTTGGTGTTTTTCTTTGCTATGTTTGGAAAAAGCACTAGAACTCGGGGCAGATAAAGTAAGGCTTAGGGTTTTAAGAGATTGTTTTTCTCTCCAAACATTTTTCGAGACAAGCTTCTCAGGATTCAATAGAGCTGGGGTTTTTCCCTGTGTGTGGTCTTCTTGGAGCCAGGATTGTTGTTTTTAATTCCCCATTTGGTGAGAAAATTATGCAAACACACTTTCTTTCCTCACCAGATAAAGAAATGGTTTTAAGAAAAACCCAGGGAAAAATAACTTTGTTCTCCGTTCCCCGACAACGAGGCCAAAAGATGTTGTAACCCTAGAGAAAACCTCTGTTTGAAATGAGGTCAGTGCCTAGTAAATCTATGTAGAATAGGTAAACTCTTTGCTTATTATCTTGTACATGGTTTCTCAAAGATATTTTATAAACATGGTAATTTATGGGTAGCTCTTAGAGAAAGGACAAACCCTCCCATATGGCCATGCTATCTGTGAAAATGACTTTTGAATTTGTATTAGAGTGAAGGAATGAAATGGTGAAAGATTAGTTACCCTGTCGTATGTTGGCTTCTCAATGAATAGGGTTTTCACTAACCTTAAGAACGGAAAATCCCTCTATAACTAAGTCACAATTGTTGTTCCTTTCAGAATTGTTGTTCATTCATGAGAACCTTTTATTTTACTCTTAGCCTCCACTAGCAATGTTTCATATGTTTCACAAGGGAGGAGATTTCCCTGGTGGTCCCAACATGAAGGTAATCCTGCTTGAACTCTCTTATCAAGGTTAGAATTGAAAATCAACATTGATTCCTTGGATTCCCCTAGTGTGTCCTCTACATTTTTCCTGTATATGTTTTTCTACACCATTTTATTTATTTATGAGAAAATGGATGTTTTGTCTATAATATCCATTATCCTCGACTCTAGAGAAGACTTGGCATTTAAAAAATAATCACCCTCTTTTCTTGTTGTGCACTCTCCTATGACTGAGCTTTATTGGTGTAAATAATAGATTCAATATCTCTGACCATTTCTTTCTCCTCAATCATGACTATCATATGATCACATATTACTTTGACTTGTTGAATGATTTCATTCCAAATTATCTTTCTTGCTTGAATTAGATACATATTTCCTTTTAATTTTTCCTTTAATTCCTTAACTTCATCACAGGTTAATTGATAGTTCTTGTGATGTTGTGTTGTATTTAATCTGGCCATGTTTAATTGTCTCTATTTATACTTTAATTGCTCCTTTGCATCATCCAACTTCTTTTGTATCTTCTTCAACTCATTCTCTGAAATTTTCTACTATCTCATAACTCTGGTGAGTTTCTTGGTGGGATCTTTAGAGTCCGTTTGCACCATAATTATGTAAACATGTTTATCTATCTTTTGTCGCACCTCTGCATTAAGCTCTTTGAGAGTTGCTACCTCCTTATTGCTTTCCACCAATTGATGAGTTAAAATCTCCTTTTCTTTCTCAGTTTGAGCCAACTTTGGAGCTAGAACATGTTCTATAGTAGGCAACTTTATTTTTCTTCTTAATGGCTGGGTCTCAAACTTTGCACTCTTGACTAATGCTTGAACAATTATCTTATCCTCTGGATTCACCCCTAGCTTAATTATCAGTTTCTTAAATTATTTGTTTTGGGTATGAAGAACTTGAGAGTTAGCTCTCTCTAACTTTAGCTAATAAAATACCTTTCCCAATAAAGCCTTTGTTTTACTTGTTTCCAATGATGTTTTACTGAGATCAATGTAAATCAATTCTCCAATCTTCTTGTGTAGGTTTATCTTGTCAAGAAAATGAATATCTTTTGTATTCACAGATAAGATGACTGTCCTGAAATCAACTCTGGAAGAATTTGATTATGAAACAAGATGTGTGAAGGATATTTTCAACTGATTTATTTTCAAATTCATCGTTGAAAGAAGTCTAGTTTGATAACCATGGATGGATTTAGCCTCCAACTGTGTAGTAACAATTACCTTGTTTTTCTTATTTCTTTCTTCAATCTTCTTATAAGAATCCTTCAAAGCACTCAAGGAAGCATGTTCTTATTCTTCATGAATAGGAGATGAGGGTGCACACTTTACTCCTCCTTTCTGCAACTCAAATTCAACTTCACTGGAAGGCCTCTCCATGAGATGTTCAAATTATGTTTCTTCTCTTTGTGTTCTTGGTTTTTTGCTACTCCTGGAGCTCTCCCCTTCAAGATAAATGGAAAATGATGCTCCTTTTTTCAATCCCTTTTCAGTGGGGAGAGGAGTTTCAACTTCCATGCTTCTTTGTGCTTCAACCAAGCCACCATTTTCCAACTTCTCCAGCTCATGCCTTGATTCATGTACATCAAGGGCATAATAATTCTCTCCTCCTTGAAATGATTTGATGTGGATCATAAGACCATTTTTCTGCTTGTTGGAAATTCATTGCTTGAAGTATTCTTTTAGCCTCCTCAGTTTCTTGTCTATTATTAACAATGAATGGACCAATAGTCCTGGGAAATTTGAATAAATATCCATTTTTGGCTAGAAAAAAGTTTATTTGGTCTATATTTAGTATTTGCTTGATGAAATCCAATGCAAATATCCTCATAGGTACAAAATATGGAAGCCTATAAGGAAAAACCTCTGCTCCATACAATCTAATTTCTACATAATCTTCAAATAAAAACCAATATCCAACCTTTAGAACTTTGCTCAATTGAAAATGTGTTTGAGCTTTTGGAAAAATCATAGGAATGATGGAATTATTGATAACTCTATGGACAATTGACATAAAGGAGGTAATGTAATATGAAATACCCTCATTGTTTAGTTGGATTCTGACCAAATCAGTCCAATTTACAATTTTTTTCTTCTTTTTATTGAAATCCGTAACATTTGGACCTAGCTCCATAAACTACTCAATATGCACATATATGAAGAGATACACTAATATTGAAGGAAACCTAAAACACTCAGTAATACTGAAATTAAGGAGTTGTGAGTTAATGGAATGCTCCCAAAAGGCTGCAATATCCAACACCACATTAGGTTGCATCATTAGATGTAAAAACCTATAGCTTGACAATATATTACTAAAATTTCATCCTTTCCCAAAATTCTTATAGTTATTTGCAACACAGACCTGAAACTCTCAGCAAAACAAGTTATAGGAAATTGGACTGACTCTAAAGGGAAAACTACATCCAGAGGCATAATATAATTATATAATTTTTTACTGTCCTCTACTAACAAATTTTGAAAGGTTGACAGGAGGGTTTCATCAAAGAAAGAGGCATAATGGTGTGATTGTGGAAAATCCAGATCTTGGTGAATTAACAATGAAGAAACTTGAAAAATGTTTTCTCCAAGAGAATTCATGACATAACACCTCTAAGTTAACAAGGATGAAGTCAACTAGGTGACAAATTCCGGGAAAAGATAAGTTTGAGGAATAATTGTAGAAAACAGACCTGACTTGCCCATTCTAGATGAAATTTTTGACTCATTTTGATTTACAAGGACACTGACAAAATTACATTAAATTAATAGGACAGACAAGGTCAAAAATGTCATGTTCCATGTCCATAAGAGGAATGTAGGTCAAACAACCAAAGAGAACAACCTTATTTGTCATTTTAAACTTCTTTTCAAAATTCACAGAGTAATGAAGAAGCTTAAATACCTGGTGAATTAGCAAAGGATTTGATCATAGAGTCAAAGTATTTGGAGGTGGTAGTAGTTGTCGTGGAAAAAACAGTTAAAATGAAAGGGGATAGGCAAAAACGGGGTTGTATAGGTAGAGATCGGGAAAAACAGAGTAATGATAGTGACGACAAAGAAGTACAGAGGAGTGTCGTGGTAGATTACGTGGAAAAGGGTGAGTGAGGTGGCATAGTGAGAGGTGACATGGTGATGATGAGGAGTTGCTGAAAGGGTGACAAACTCACTTTAATTCTCACTCTCTTGCTGTAGATGTAGCAAAAACTATTTACCGCTCCTGGGGGCACCCTTAGCAGTAAGTTGTTTCTCAAGGGAGTGTTGTTTCGGTTAATCTCGACCATAGGTACCCCGACAACAATTTTCCCCATAATTCCTACAGGGGAACTCCCCCACATAACAACCGATTCCTTTTTGACGTCGAGTTCACTATGAGCGAAGCCGAGATGCGTGCAATGACATCGCATTGAGAGAGTTGTATGTTTTTTAATCCTCATTCTATTTCACCATGATGGGGCAAGACCACTTTTGTGCATAAAACATATTTTGAATATTATTATTAATTTAAACATTTCGTCCAATGTAGCAGACCTATGCTATACTCCATCAAAACATTTGAATTTTTCAAAAATCTTACACAAAAGAGTCGCTTTACCTTTTTTATATTATTTTGTTTTGTTTTCTTTTTCTCTTGTTTTATTTTCATTCATATATGTGTGTATGTGTGTGTGTTTATTTATTTTATTTTTTTTCTTTTACATGTATGTTTTTTTAGTTTTTTTTAAGACTAAAATAAAATTGATTACAACAGGGCACATGAGGGGTCATTTCAAACAGTGTATGAAAATTGCATATCTTTGCTGACAGATTAAATTCTTATTCGGGCGCACACTTTTGGATTGACATCAACATTTTGAGAATGATTTTCATTCCTTGGAGCACTTATATCAACACTTGTAGGACTTGGATCACTGAATAGAAAATATAGAACAACATCTTGGCATACCTCTTGCATCGAGGAGAACTTTTGAGGACCCAAAGGAACCCATCCGGGTTGCAGTCTCATATTCAAACCCCTCACCATAGGTGCGTCATGTCTTTTTTTTTGTCTCCTTCGCTGTAAAAACTACTGTGCAAAGCATTTTAGGCCAATACTCCAACTATATTTTGAGTTTTATTATCTCCTTTTGTTTTCTGCTATCATTGTCCTCTCTACAAAGAGTTCTTTTCTAGATTTGGTCTGATCTCCCTAGAGAAATACTGACAAGACTATGTAAATTCCAATTTTCTTTTGAAGGAAATACAATTCACCTTACCTAAAAAATATATAAATACAAACTAGCGTAGCCATATAAATTAAATCATTGGTAAACGTGAATGGACATTGCTGTAGCTAGAACATACATAGTTAAAAATTTAAAATTTTTGAAAGAAGACAGAGGAAAAGGGGCATTATTTCTGGGGAAAATTTGGCCTTTTGAGAATACCTTCTCATTTTCAGCCTTTCATAGAGTGAGGTGAGGTTATTTTATTAAATAAAAAATATTGGGATCATTTGGAACTTTCTTTATTTAAAAATCACTATTATACCTCACTAAGCTAGTGCCCATGTAAAGTACCCAGAGAAGGAGTCGACAAGGAGAAAGATGATGGTTTTTTGAGTCGAGAGGCTATTAAAATGTTAGTGTATAAAAGGGGCAACACTCATATAAGGTATCAAGAGGAATGACTCACAAAAACAAATCAATTTTTATAAACTTATTAAGGCTCTCGAACTGTTTTTCAAAAGTTATTTTTATTAAAATTGATGGATCTAGCATTCAATTTGTTATAATTGGAGGATAGAGTTTATCAATTGTCAACACCAAGATAGCACACGTGCAAACTATGAGGTGGAGGAGGGTCCCACTAACCATTGGCTCGACATGTCAATATACGCTCTCGACTTTGGGAAAATGAACATGTAAAAGTGAAAAATGTTAGGTATCAAAGAAGTTGTAGATTGAGATTTTTATTTATTTATACATTGATATGGAAGTTTTCATCGATCATGTTATTCGGGACCTGAAAGGAAGATGGATGATGGTCGTAGCATGCTTCCTTATTCTCTTGTTTGTTGGATTGAGTTATAATATTTTTGATTTGTATTCCCAAACTATCAAGATAAATCTGCGATATGATCATTAGGTGATCGATACATTGGAATTCAATTTATATCAGAGGTAATTAACTCAATTTACAAGTTAAACTTTCATTTTATGGAACTATAGTTGAAGATGCTACAAAGGAAATGTTCATACAAAGCACCAGAGGAGGAACCCAAGAAGGAGTCACAACGTTATTATTGAAGCTTAAGAAAATGGATGCTAGGGAAATGATGAGAGGGATTTTGTTGCCACGCCTTCTTCAATTTCATCAAAATTTATTATATGGCAGGTGATGTTTGATAAGGTGGCTCTATCATTGTACAAATTTCCTTGTGGCTCATCATATCTATTGTGGTTCATATTAGATGCTCTCTATGGTGCAAATAACATATTTTTCATGGTGTTAATTATGGTGCTTATTTTTGTCTCTCTGTGGTACGAATAATGGTTTATGGATACAAGGCTATATTCATTGAGTGAAGATCTTTGTATTGCTTACGAGACTTTGTATTGGCTATAGGTTTATCCTCTCACTTAATTAGCACCACACAGGTTTTGACTCTTTCTCAAATGGTCATCGATTAATCTTGACACAATATTATTGGGCATTGTGATATGGCATGTTATGTCTCGTTAGCATCTCCAAGTTGTACGATTATTAGAAAAACAGAGAGATGCACAAGAATGAAATCAAATTCTTGATCAGACTTCTTGGACAACCAGTACATTATATAGGCACACATAGACAACTTCTAGGACAATCTAGATCCAAATAATTCGTATCACCTACTCACAACAAAAACTACAAAGACACAACTTATGACAGATAGAATCAAACACTATCTACGAGAACACAACTCATCAATTCTATCTGGACATATCATTTCTACATTATTCCAACATCCCCCCTTAATGGAGAAATGGATTTTCAACAATACCTAGTTGTTGTCTAGATATTTCAAAGTTCATCTTTCCAAGAGGCTTGGTAAAGATGTCAGCTACATTCTGACTTGTATTACAATAGACTAAATGAATCTCATTTGATTGTATCTTTTCTCTTACAAAATGATGTTGGAATTTGATATGTTTTGCTTGATATGTTGCAATTGGATTATTTGCTAGCTTCATGGAACTTTGATTGTCACATTTGATGCTTATTGGTCTTCTTTGTTTTTCTCCAACATCTTCAAGAATCCTCCTCAACCAAATAGCTTCAAAAGTTGCATTGGTCAAGGCTTTTTTATTCAACTTCCGTGGATGACAAAGAAATAGTGGTTGTTTCTTGCTGCTCCATGATATGACCCTCGATCCTAAATTGAATGCATATCCAGAGGTTGATCTTCTATCATCAGGATTTCTAGCCCAATCTAAATTAGAAAAACCTACCAACTCAACATGAGATTCATCAGTACACAAAATACCAAAATAAAGTGTTCCCTTCAAATATCGAAGGACTTTCTTTTCTGCTTTCTAATCGCTTTCACAAGGCTTAGACATAAAATTGACTAAGGATGCCAACATAATACGCTATATCTGGCCTAGCAGTGGTGAGGTAGTTCAAACTTCCCACCAATTGACAATACAAAGTTCCATTCACTTCTTTAGATCCATCATCATTATACAACTTGGCATTCTGTACCAAAGGAGTAGACACTGGTTTGCGTTCAAACATATGAAATCTTTCAAGGATTGTATTTGCATATTTGCTTCATGTGATGATTGTATTACCAGATTCCCTCCAAATTTCAAGACCCAAACAATAATGCAATTCACCAAGATCCTTCATTTCAAATACCTGTGACAACTGAATTTTAATTTCTTCAATCAACCTAAGTGCACTGCCTTTTATGATAAGATCATCAACATACAAAGATATCAAGGCAATATTCCCATCTTCATCTCTCTTGATGTACAAGTTACGATCACTTTTGCTTCTCACAAAACCTTTGTCATAAAAGAATGAATCAATTTTCACATACCAAGATCTTGGTGATTGTTTCAAACAATACAAATCTTTCTTTAACTTGCAAACAAGTTGATTCTATCCCTGCTTTACAAACCCTTCATGCTGAACCAAATAAACTTCTTCTTTTAAATCACCATTCAAGAAAGCAGATTTGACATCTAACTGATGCATTTTCCAATTTTATTTTGTAGCTAATGCAATCATGATTCTATTTGACGCAGGGTTACCCCCGCTTACTCCCACAATATGCATGTAAAATGCATAGGCACATTTGTCCCAGGAATTTAAACTCTCTAAGGAGTTAAATCTTCATTATTAAGGTTAAGGAACCCAACATAGTCTAACCTTTCATTCAATGTGCATGTGTTGGGACTTTAATCACCCTTATCCTTCATATATGACTTTATTAAAACCTTTCTTTTAAGCCTTCCTATCAAAACATTATAACTACTTATAACCTTCATTCATTTAATATCGGACTCATACAACCCCTCTAAGCCCTCATTAAACCTTGGTCGCATATATATAAACTTCCCCCTCTTTATGCATTGGGTATATACGATTTAGCACTTAAACTCCTTATCCTTTGATAATGGTAGACGTATATGTGAAACCTCATATCCACTCTTAATCCTTTATAAATCATTTACAAAGGAAATATATGCAAAACATACCTTTTCCGCCTTGGTATGGCCTCTGCACAAATATCGATGCTACACCTTTATCGCAATTGCTAATCGCTATTTTTCATCTCTGCGGTCACATTAACAAATGAATCCATCTCCTCTGATATGTGACTAACATAATGGACTTAAAATAACTGAAAATTGCAGCCCAATACTTTATCGGTCCGCTCCATCGCTCATCGCATTACTTCTTCACCGATATAACTCCATTTAACATTTGCGATGTGAAATAATCTTCGCCATTAATCTACCAACATCAGATCAAAAATTGAAGTCTTCTCCGAACAAACACAACTTGGCTGATAGTTCCCACCCATAGATTTGCTCTTAGTGGATCCAACGATTCACAAAGATTATGGGTGCATAATTAGCACGGGAATTAACCGCCTGATAAAGTGGTTTCCCTATCCACTCTCGTGCTACGTGTCCTTCGATGAATGGTATCATGTGCCTTCCTTGAAATACAACTTACCACTTCACACTCACTCGAAATACCACTTCTGTATATAAATCCGCCTTTTCGCTAATTATCTTCTATGTACCTTCATCATGTGATGACCGTTGATCTATGAGATCCAATGGTTGTTATGCATCAATGATTCGCCTCTTCGTTCGTCCCTTTGCTTTGACTTTAATTCACTTCCTTAATTTTTTTCCTATGGTTTGAGGTTTTCTTCAGGGTTTCGACCTTCTGCCTCCACTGCTCAACTCACTCCTGAGCTTGACCTTTATGAATTCTCACATCGTAGTCTCTCCAGAGCTCCACTCTGATCCTCTAATTGGATTCAAAGACCCATTATGATTCCTTTGAATCATTCTCTCTCTCTGCGTGTTCTATAGAACTCTGCCTACAACCTCTATTACAGAGCCTACAAATTCACACACAATTCAATCTATCAATATCTGTAACATACACACATATACAGTTTGGGATAAGCCTTTGTATTGATAAATAAACAACTAGTTACATGTTAAGACTCTATGTCTCTCAGGCCTAATCTTCAATATCAGTGGCCTCCTTCTTTACACTCTGCCCATAGGCTTACATTTATACCAGAAAGGTTCTGTTGAACTATTTCTGGTTCAAACCCTTAATCTACTGAACTGGCCCCTAAATGTCCTCTCTAGTTCCTCAAATCATGAAACTTCCTTAAGATTTATATTTGACTTCTAACTCTCTTGTCATTATTAACCACTCATGTTCTCCTTAATTCGAGAGCACTTACAACATCTTCAAAACATCTAATTAATTCTTATCCTACTTACTCAAAAGCCTAATATTACATTAATTCATCACTTAGGAATCTGACTTCCTTAAAACACATGACCCCCTATGTCTACTAAAATACAATGATTCTCTCTTGGGTTGAATGCTCCTGCATCACTAATTGTATTCAATTTAGCTACATGTGCAAAAGTATTTTCATAATCAATGCCTTCTTCTTGTGAATAGCCTTTTGCAACCAATCAACTTTATACTTATCAATACTACCATCAACATTAAACTTTGGTTTGAACAACCATTTGCATCCTATGGTAACTTTATCTTTGGGTAATTCTGTTAATTCCCATGTGTTATTCTTCATTATGGAGCTATATTCTTCATTCATTGCATCTCTCCATTCCTTATATTCTTTAGCTTCTTCATAACTTGAAGGTTCTACAACATTCATTACATGAGACATCAATGCATAATCCTTATACCTTATAGATGGTTGAATTTGACATGATGACCTCCTTAGAGTTTTACTACTTTCATCCTTCTTTCTGCTTTGTGGGGTCTCTTATTCTCTTCTTGGAGTGTCATGGCTGTTGGATGATTCTTGCTCTTGAACCTGTACCTGTTCTTGTACCCGTTATTGTACCTCTTCCTGTTCTTGTTTAAAACTTGCTTCTATTTTGATATAATCATCAGTATCATGCCATACCTTTTGTTGTGTTATTCATTTTATCACCTTCATCTACATTTTCATGAAACACCACATCCCTAATTGCAAGAAATCTATGTGAACTAGGATCAAACAACTTGTATTCCTTTTGATCATCACAATAATGAATGAATGTGCACTTAATTGATTTTGCATCAAGTTTTCTTCTTTCATCATTTGGAATATGTGAAAATGCCTTGCATCTAAAAAATCTTAAATGATTCACTTTTGGTTTATATCCCTAAAATGCTTCAAAAGGTGTTTTCAGATTTAAACTTTTGGTTTGACTCTATTTTTCAAATAAACAACAGTATTAATGGCTTCAACTCAAAAACCATTAGAGATAATTTTTACCTTGAAGCATGCTTCGTGCACATTCCTCTAGTGTTCTATTTTTCCTCTCAACAACTCCATTTTGCTAAGGTGTATGAGGCACTGTAAATTGTCATAGAATCCCATGACTTTTACAGTATTGATTAAAAGCTTTTGATTTGTATTCACCCCCATGATCAAATTTGAGAATTTTGATGTATTTCCCAGTTTGTTTTGCCACCGTGTTTTTGAATTCCTTAAAGTACTCAAAAACATCACTTTTCTTTCTTATGAAATAGACCCAAGTGTATCTAGATCTATCATCAACAAAAATAAGAAAGTACAATGCTCCTCCAAGAGATCTAGTTTGCATAGGTCCACATACATCAGTATGAATTAATTCAAGTATTTCTCTTTTCCTTTTTACTTCATGTACAGGAAATTCCTCTCTATCAGACCCATGTGCCATCCATGTCAATTACGGTCTTCAACAACATATATGCTAATTTCATTTGCAAATAAAATTTAATTAATGTATGGTGAGCCTAATCAAAGGCCAGAAACTGCATATTGTGTAAATATTGTAAGGCGAGGGATTTTTTAATTATTTTAATTTTTTTTCAAGAGAGAGTGATTTGACAATTGTTTGAGAAGTCATTTTATATAACTAATTGGATAATTAGTTAGTTGGCACGAGAATAAAAGAATTGAAAGAGACTTATTGAGGTTTCAGAGGTTCGGAGTCCAGTTCTCATGATTCACATTTTAAGAAGAAAATCTCTCTAAAATCTGAAAAATACATTGCAGTTTAATTCCAGCTTTGGATAATTGCAGTCATGTTCCCTTTCTCTTGTTTTCATTTTTCATAAATGTGTTTCATTTGTCGGTGTGGGGGTAATGAAGCTGTTGGCTTCTTTTATTTATCAGATTTACTAATGTTTTTTTTCTCAGCTAAAAGTACTTGCAAATCTTATTTAAAGAAACCTTAAAGGGCACTCCACCATGATGTAAATTCATCCACACTTGCTCACTCTTCCATGATTCTTTCTACATAAGTTTAGATCCAGATTCTTAATTGCCTGATTTAAACTCTATCTTTTATTTTTCCTCAAATCACTCCTTCGATCCAAGACCCTACAACTCTCAAAGTTTCCTAACCATTATGTTTTGGAAATCTAGGGTTTCAGAATTAGAAGTTTTGGTCGCAAGCCCTCATGGTCTGTCCCTTGGGCCATTGATATTAATTATTTCTATTCAATATTAATATTTCACGGGCACTAGTACAACATACATCAATCCATGATATTCATCAAAACACTTACCACATGATATATTTCACATTGCCTATATATTAATTAAAGCATGGATATGACTATGTATCTTATGTATAAGAAGAAGTTATACAATATGGATGCCAAGAGGTTTCCTAAAATTACTTCTATTTCTAGCCAAAACCCCCACATTACACTCAAGTGAGGGTGGCATAAGGATAAAATTACTTCTATTTCTAGCCAAAACCCCCACCTCACACTTAAGAGAGGGTGGCATAAGGATAAAATTACTTCTATTTCTAGCCAAAACCCCCACCTTACACTCAAGTGAGGGTGGCATAAGGATAACATTGCTTCTATTTCTAGCCAAAACCCCCACCTTACACTCAAGCGAGGGTGGCATAAGGATGCATAGTCTTGACTAGACTATTGGGGAATAAAGGAAGAGATCATCTTTGAGAGTTAGGGTAAAATTACAAATATTAGTACTTCCAAATATAAAGAGAAATTGTGAGGAAATAAAAAGTTGGAGGGAAAAAGGAAACTATTGTATTATAAGGAGGTGATCAACCCCAATTTGAAATTCCAAATTATCTATATATCTTGACTAGTGTGAAGATGAAAATGAACAATGCCAAGATTAGAACTAATTCTCATGAGTTTCATAGTGTGTTGGTCAATTCCCAAAAAACCATTGGATGAAAAAGTGTGTTACTTGTGCAATCCTATGAGGGTTGAAGAAGAAAAACACTATCTCTTAGTTTGTCCATTTTATATTAACATTCAGTCTAATTTTCAAAATATTTGTCTCTACCAACCTTCTTGGCCTTTTAACTCAATAAAACTATGGTGACCAGGGAGCACTACTCTCACTTCTTTTTTAGTATAGAAATAAAATGTTAAATGATTGTAATTAATATCTTACCAATATTGTGGTTTTTCAATACGACATGCCCAAACAACCATAATTCATTTGACAATGAACATATTTTATAAATATTTTAATTTAAGTTAATTTGATATCTTGCTTTCAATTAGACATAGGTGTGTCTATTTTAGAATAGGGCTTCCAAAATTTTAATTTAATTATCAATAATTATTAGATGGATGGTAGAGAATTAATATAGAATAGTTTGGAATATTCTTAGTAGTATTCACAAAATCAAATATTAAGATTTATCTTAAAAGTAATGTCCACAGGGCCTTGGATAGACTGGTCAGGGGCTTTGTTAAGGCACCCCTTGATGTGAAGTCACATGTTCAATTCTCTACCCTAATTGGGGTGATATATTGGACATAATGAAAATATAGTCTCACCAAACTTACAAAAAAATAAAAGTAGTTATGCACTTTCTATCCTTTTAATTAAATTGATTAATTAAAAAAATGTCACATGAACACTTGTCATATGAAATGAATTATAG
>APFE030631957.1:0-21240 GCA_000404065.3 Pinus taeda | reverse complement strand
AGCTTGTCAAAAATAAAGAGGTACTTGCCAGAAATGGTGGGGGAAAAGAGAGAAAAATGAACCTGATTGTTATACTTTGTGTTTTAGAA
The DNA here is from genome assembly GCA_000404065.3 of Pinus taeda. NCBI lineage: Eukaryota > Viridiplantae > Streptophyta > Pinopsida > Pinales > Pinaceae > Pinus > Pinus taeda. The sequence continues at coordinate 21,151 of APFE030631957.1, read as the reverse complement.
AAGCAGTTAACCACTCTTGAACACGACAATTTTTGTTCACTTGGGTTGGGAAATCCCTTGCCTAACAGTTAATCAAACCATATTGAAAGTCTTCAGCCAGTTTCTGGGTATTAGCTTTGGGTCAATTGTCACCAAGCCATTTGCAGTGTCATTATGTGTTCAAGAGGTCAGTTCAAATAAACCATTCATTTGCAAACTATTTGTCATCCATTTTGACCATCCCTGAGTTAGTCCTTGCCAGATATATTTCTTCAAACTTGATCTATGATTTCGTGTTGTGGGCTTGCCTATGACAGATCGCTTTCTATCGACTTCAGCTCATTATCTAGAAAGATGATCTAGAAATCATCAGTACCTTGGAATTTGCATGCCTCAATGGCAGGTTTCTCGCCTTCGACGACAAGTTGCATCATTGACCTTCGATCAAAGGATTCTGTGACATGTTCGATATCAACTCATTTATTCGCATTTCATGGATTGTACTGAGTACTTTGAGAGCCATTGACATTACTGGTGGTTTCTCTCACACTTGTTAATAGTTCACATCATTGACTGGTAATCAAGTGGTTTCTAACATGTTCGACTTCGACACATTCATTCACATAGATAGAATCGTACTAGTTCGGGAAGCAGAAATCAAGACCCTGGATCTAGTTTCTACCATCAAGGTTGCGAGGAATTTTGTTATTCATTATACAGTGGAATATTCATAGTCAGATGGCTGTGTCCATTCTATGTCTATATATGTCTATACTCGTGATGTATTACAAAATCATTCCTGTATCAGAGCAGTTTAGTTAGTTTTCTAGTCAATTTTGATCTGAGTATGGGAATGCCTACCTTAGCGATGATATGTTTCACATATATATAATTTGCATTGAATGTTTTTACAAGTTCCGACCGGGGTGTCCATAGGATGATCCTTGAAATGATAAAGTACTTCACTCTTCTTAGATGACAAATACTATCCTCATCTATTACAGACTTCGCACTTTAAGGGGCAATCTGTTGCACGAAAAATTGTTACCTTGACATTCTGCAATTTGTGTGAGTCTATCACCACTCATACTTTCCTCCTTTGCAAGTCTTAAACCTCAATTCTTCATGTCAAGCCTTGAAAATAAGATAAAGCCCTTAAAAATTTCTAAAACTCTGGTTCCGCACTTTCTCTTAGCATTACTTGCGGTCCTGCACCTAATGGTCATGTCTCCTGCGTACTTGACCGCTCTGTCTCTGTGTAATGGGTGCGGACCCCTGTAAAAGTCAAAAAGGCATAAGTACATTCTTAAAAACTCACTTTGAGTCATTTCTGGAAGCTTCTAGAGGGGATCTTGAGGTGGCAAGTTTGGTCCTTTAAGGTTCATGCATCCCATATCTTAAGGAGCTAACCCCTTGATGTGAGGAGCTTATCCCTCTGAAGGAGGACTCTATCCCTTCATAGGTGGACTTGTAACCTCCTTCCTTTGCACTATAAAATGAAGCATTGGGCTGGTTACTGAAGAGGTTGAAAGTTGAATATTTTTGAGGTGAAATGTTGTTGGAACTTAGTCTTCCTAATTGAGCTTTTGAGAGGAGAGATTACATACCTTTTTGATCTCATTTGGAAGAGAGTGAGGCTTGTCAAAGTAGAGGAGATTTCTGTTTATACCCTGGGAAGAGCTTGTACGACATCAAGGCACCAAAGGTTGTAAAGTTCTTCTATTTCAAAGTTAATACAATCAAGTTTATTTTTCTCAATAAGCTGTGTTTTATGGTTTATTTTATGGACTTCTTGATCACCATAATGAACATGATTTGTTATATTAGCTATGCAGGTGTTATTTGATGTGTGCTTGTTTGTGATTACAGGCTCTCAAAAGGAAACTCTTTCGGACAGTTGAAGGATAGCTGCCACAAACTAGCGTTGGACTTAAAGTAGGGTCTAAAACACCTCTTAAGTTTTTATTAATGAATCACAATATGTTTAGAGAAAGGTAGATTTTCTTGTCCTGCTTGTTGCTAAATATCTATTGATACTAGAGAGATCGTTCTTGTCCACAAGAATGATTTATCCGGCCAACAATCCCTTTATATATTTCAGGAAGTCGACCACTTCTATGGGTGAGATAGATTTAACTCTAGATAACTCTCAAGAAAAAGAAGTGCATGACCTTGAAGAGACCATGAAATCACCTAAAACTAACTTGGACCAGGATACCCACAATATTGAGGATCCACAAGCATCAAAGAGAATGTATTTAGATAAGGAAGTTCCTAATGTGGAAGTAGCACAAACATTGGAGACAATGGAAAATTTAATAAAAACTATGGAAATGGGAGATGGGACAACTACTATGAATCAAGAAAGTTTTTTTGATCCTTCAGTCAATAAAACTCAAGAATTACCTATTGACTCTCCAACAATAGTTGCCCAAACTTCTCCCATTAATTCCACATCTACCATAGTTTTAGAGCCCTCTTCTGACTCTACTCCCACTACTTTCCAAGAATTTTCTATTGATTATGTAACTATAATTTTAGAACCTTCTTCCCCAGATTATATAGTTCAACACATCTCTATTGATTTTCCAATTACTATAGTTTAGGAGCATTCTACTAATTCTTCAACAACAATGGCATAGGATTTTGAAGATGATTTTTCTATTGTTGACTCTATAGGCAATGTGGCTTGTAATTTTTCTATTAATCTTTTAGTGGCTGATTTTTCAGCTGCTCAAACGTAGAAGCTCATTGCTGAACGCCCATAAACCAAATATTACACTCCTTTTATTGACCCTTTAATAGTCCCTTCTAAAATTAATAAACAAAAATAAAAAATCATTGTGGTTGTAAAGAATAAAAATGAGAATAATATTTTTGGAAGCATTGTTACTTTGAAAAAAAGAAAATGTTGCATTAAAAATGAAAATATAGGAATTGGAGAGTCTATTAACAATTCATAAACAATCTAATATTGTTCATAAGAGGAAGGTAGCAAGATGGACCTGGGCTAATAAAATGAGGAAAAGTTCTAAATTTCAAACTATAGAGACCCAAACTGAAGAACAAATTCTGGTTGAAATAGGAGTGCAAACAGAGGTTGTGCCTCCTTATTCTCCACTAATGCTAGAGGATGGATTACAAATTCTAAGGAGAATCATAGCTAAATATCGGGGAAAATCAATTCCTCAAGACGAACATCTGAAATTGCTGAGAAAGTTTTATGCATTTACCAATACAGAGATAGAGAAAATTGGGGATGCCAAGAAAAAAATTATAAATTGAATGAGTAAGGTCATAAATTGAAAAAGGTGAAAAATGAAATTTGTTCCATAACTACAAATGTATTGGCTTGCAAGGTTCCATCCTATAATTATGCCCTATTTTAGTGGAACAATATTTAATGCTCAAGATTCAGGCAATACAACATGGATTTCCTTATGAATTTGCTGATATTTTGTATTTCATAACTATTTTCCATAAGCATAACGAACTCACGGGCATTTTTTATGTGAACTTTATATGCATAACTTTCTGCTAATGGAGCAGAGGGATGAAAATGCTGTGCCCTTTGTAAAAGACATTCAACTTCAAGCCCTTATATCTTTTTCTCAGAACCAGATAAAATGGTGGAAGGCCTGCAATAACTTTGAACAGAATGAGACAAATTGTGAGCTGTAGGTTCGATTCGAACCTGAGAACGCATTGACCACATACTGTAAGCAAACATTTTTACTAGGAAGCTTAATGTTTGCTCTGCATTAAAAGATATTGATTCGAATGTATTGATCTTAGGACTTAAATATCTAAAGGACATCAAAGATGATGCAGTAAAAGGGAATAAAATAAGATGGATGAAATCTTCATGAGAAGTGAAGAATAAGGAACACTTTGGCCTCTGGCAGGTGGTGGAAAGCAGTAGTCTATAACATGACTTTTTGAAAGTTTTTTCAGTTGATTTTTTCGGTCAAAATCCTGTAGCAATTTATTGGAATCCTAAGTTTGATAGCTAGTTTCTGCACAATCAATAGCTCCCAGGGGGTTTTCAGGGCGCTGAATCCAAATATGTAGTTAAAAAACCATTTTAACTGCTAAAAATCAAGATTTAACCTCATTTCTTCCGCCGGATTCCGTCACCAGAATCTCCAAAAAGTCGCATTATAGACAACTCCGTGAAAAATTGTAATTTGAGACAAAATAGTAAATAGAATGCTGACTCTATTTAGATGTTTAGATATTATAATGCAAATTCTTCTTAAACGATTTCAGTTTTCATCATTGTGTTTTGATCTGAATCTTTTTAGAAGACAGTATGACCCCTGGTGGTTCAAGCTTGCTGCTTGGATGAAGCGTTGACTTTCATCTTTATGATTAAATTAGTATAATTTTGTATCATCTTCTTTCTCGTGTGATCAATATTTCCTTATTTGAATAAGAGAATAATATTTTTGGAATTCCATTTATATTTTCAAAAAGTAGCAGAATTTATTGCATTAGTTCTTATCATTGTTTCTTGCATGAATGTTTGTTGTTTTTAGTTTTTCCATTGATGTTACTTTAGTTTGTATTGTTGTTTCTTAAATCACAATTGTTATTTAAATCAATGTTTATTTTTTTTAATGAACAATCAAGTAGTTGAAGCTTAGGATTGAATATTTTTATGTTGTTTCTCGATTAAAGTTCCTATTTAGAAATTGGTTGCCTGCTTGAATTTAATTTTTTGCAAGTGAAAGATTGATTTTGTTGAATATATAATCTATCTTTAAATTAATTGTTGATTTCTATCATTAGATGAAATTGATTCATTTCTATAGAAAATTAATAGGTCATTTTATAACAACATTAATCAGTGGTAGTCCCTTATGTAGACTTTGTCGACCACCTTAGAATAGAAAGAAAAATTCTCGGTTGATAAATTAATGTTTGATAGTTAATTTGCTTATCTTAAACAATTAATAGTCCCAACACAAATATCCCAAGTTTATTGCTCAGGGCTGCCATGAGGAGATTTACATTACGATTTATATCAGTGGCTTGTTGTTCTAGCTGTGAAAACCTTTCCTCTGCAGGATCATGAGGGTTATTCACAGATTCATCGCCCATGATTAGGGTTTTACAACATTTGGCCTGATCAATCTAGATCTCCTTCAAATCTCCACAATGCACCCAAAGAAACCATATATGATACCAATATGATCCGTAAAATGTCATGGATATTCCACTGGACAATTCATCACAAAAATTTAATAAAATTATATTTGAAATATGAAATTCTATATTATTGCAGTTTTATTAGATTTCTAGATATGTAGATTTACTGTTAATATTACATGCATGTGAATTAAAATTAAGCAGAAAATAGAGAACAAAAAAATAAAATCTCACACACATATGACACAAGATATGCTCTGGGAAACTCTTTCGGGAGAGAAACCAAAATGGAAGGTGAGGCCACTTCACTCTCTTTCTCTCAATGGCTTGGTTATAACACAACCCCTTTTCCTCCAATGGCTTGGTTATAACACAACCCGATAGCCTACTAGTGGTTAGGTTTGACTACTTCAAATCTTAACCAGAGTTACAATGTAGACTCTTCTACAATCTTCTACATCATGATCACTTGGCTATCCCCTTGTTTATGAATAATGGAGGATGACATGGCATCCTCTCAAATTATAGTGTTGAAAACAGGAAGGTCAACTTCTGAGTGGCATAAATTTGAAATATAGACTCTGATTGACGTGATACTTATGTTTGTTGGAAAGGTCTTTGTGTGTAGAACAATGTGAAAAGGTTCTACACTAAAGCGTAAAAGTCTTAGCCCCAAAAAAATCATCGTTTGAAGCCTCAAAATTCTCCTAGAATTTTTGAGACCATGTTTTGCCAAACTGGGTCTCGCCGGTAAAAACAATCCCGTGAGCTGATTCCTCCACTTTTCCCACTCTAAAAGCATCAATATGGATGAAAAACAATATAATGATCCAATTTGTATCATGTGGAATTTAAGGCCCCAAAAAAACATAACTTCATGTGTTTTTTTCTCTAACTTCCCACTCCAAATTGTCTACTCAACTATGGAACAAAATACAATAAAACAAACTGGAACTTCTACTACTCTTAGTGGCTTAGTATTTAACATACTCTAATAGCCAACTAGGTGTAAGATTGGACACCCTCGAACTTTAACTATGATTACGGTTTTGGACCTTCTAAAGTCTTCTTGAAATTCCACACGTGGCTAGCTTGTTATGCATGAGTAACAGTGCTAACATGACATCCTCTCATACCATGGTGGTCAACATGATAAGTCAGCTTGTTAGATGCGTACCTTTTGAATATGAACTCCATTTGGCGCATTTCTTGCACCATTGGAAAGGCCTTTGAGTGTATAAAGATGCTTGAGGATTTGACCCAATCAAGAATTTTTTGACCCCAAAAAATATTGTTTAATTCCTCAAAATGGCTCCAAAAGGTTTTAGCCCCCAATTCTCCAAACCAAGACCCACTATTAAAATGACCCTACAAGTTGATTCCTTCAATTTTTTCATCTATGAGCATCTAGATAGATGAAAAATAATATAATTATCCAATTTGGATCATTATTTAATAACATATTAAAATTATGACTAAGAAGCATACATACATGGAATATAAATGGGGTTATTTCATTGAACACCTTTTATATTCCTTGTTGATACCTTGGGAGTAATTTTTCCTTTTTTAAATATTTTGTTTATGGATTTGACCTTCCACATACTATCAAGCATATAAAATTCCTTCTTATAATATATAAAACTATCTATAAAAAATTTCATTTGTTTATTACTTTAATACATTAGGCACAACTTGTGGGAAACCACTCTCATGTACATAGTAATAAGGTAGTATGACTAAGGATATGGTTAATTCTCTATAGTTATCACTATGAAGGACCAATCAAGTACTATAGTTAGAAACCTGAAGGTATATAAGAGACATATAGCACTCATAACATAATAAATGATGTTAGAAAACTTGCAATCTCCAAAATTTGATGATTTCGTTAGTGTAGAAATTTTTTTACGGTGGAAAAAATAGTATGGGTTGGACCAATGCCTCCTCAAACAAATATGGGTGACACATTTCAAAAGGATGTTTGCATGAAGTTCAAATTGTTTGTATAAGCTATCAACAAACCTTTTCGTGAACTCGTGTGGTTCTATCACTTCCAATAGAAGCATGATCATGCATATAACACAAAAGACATTGAAAACCTAGATATCCATAGTCACACAATATGAAAGTATATCCTAGACTTGAATGTGCAACTTCAAAACAACATCCACATTCTAAACCAATATCAATAGTCAATTGGATGTTTGGAATGATAAGTTGGTGGAAAATGGAAAGGGGTGAATATTTCATGAATGATACTCATCACACCTAGAAATATTCTCATGATAATTAGCCCAATCTGATGCACATATTGTCGGAGGTAGTGTTGAAGTCTCAACTAACCTCAAAACTTTAGTTCTGGGACCCCCCTAATTTTTTTAAATGAACCTTAATAAATAGACTATGGCCTATTTGATTTTGTTCTCTTATACTTAATTGATGATTGTGATTACATGGATAGAATGTTTGAGCATAGATGTGCATAACCATCTTGTCTTGAACACAATTTTCCTACTTTTGAGAAAAGTTGCTTCATAAGTTTGGCTTACTTTGTAATGTTTTCCTTATTTGTTCCTTGTATTTTAATGCATATTATGTTTAGTTGTAATCAATAATACATAAGTAGTTGCAAAATCTATGGTGAAATCAATGATGTGATGTATATGCATCATTTCATATCCAATGACAACACAAACATTGTGTATTGCTGATGGGCAATGTCATGCAATGTCATGCAATCAACATAATGGATTCACGACAAGGGAAAGTTTCAATTAGCTTTCATATTGTTTGGAATATAGAACACTTTGGATTCTTGCCCAACTACTACTATTGATTCATGATTATAAACTGATTTCTTTATCCAAAAATAGAAATTCAAAGTACATGAAGCTACTCCAAATTCAAGGGCATGAGGTAATCTAATAACAAAAAAGAGATACATGAAGCTCAATAAACAAATACAACATCATAGGTTGGAAATTGATGTTTGAATAGATTGTATAAATTCCATGACCACTAAACACTAGAGTAAGGGAAGTCTATAAGTACATTTGTAAGCTACAACTCCATTTTTTTTGTTAGTCAAATTAAAACAAGATGAATTGAGAAAAATTAGATTCATTAGAATTTGGCCATATGACCTTTAAATATATCATGAGAAGAAAGAGAATAATATATAATTAATTTTATAAATACACAAAAAATCTACTATAAAATTTTAGTCAATATAATACTTTTTATTAATGAAAAATATAATTTTATATATAAAAAACAAAATAAAAATGGAAAATAAGTATATAAATTTTATTTATAACTTAAATGAAAACTTTTGAGTAGGTTTTATTCTTTCATTTGTTGCTTATTTTATGTCGGAATACTTATGTTTATTGCTTATAATGTAAGTTTTTCTTACGGTCTTTTTTACTAAGACTCAAACACCAAATGAATTTAATTTATAAAATAAAATGAAAATTATAAATCTTATTTAAAAAACAATATAAAATAAGGTTTTTTTTTTTTTTTTTTTTTTTTTTCTAGTTTGATTTGAAGAGTGTTTAGAAATATTTGCATGAGATTTTTCTATCGACATTAGGAACTAAGTGATCACAGTCATCCTCTAGATATCCACAGTAAAATCTTGTGTTATTTAGTTGACAAAATGTAAATAAATAATAATTAATCTATAATATTAAAAGTGTTATGATTTTTTAAAAATGTAAGATCAGCTAAATATTGTGATATTTTGATATGTTTCTTCCCAAAGCACCTAATCTCATTCAACTTATCCCTTCTATGTGAGAATAAGATTAAGGTTTTTTTTTTCACAAATTGGTATTTGAAAAGTGTTTGGAATCGTGCATGGAAAAATTTTCTATCAACATTTCGGGCTAAGTTTCACAACTCATCCTCAAGAGATCCATAGAAAAATCTTGTTTATTTGACTGACCAATTTTTTTTTAATTAATTGACTTTTTAATTCTTTTACAATTTGTTGTTTTAATTTCCTTATATCATATTACTTTTAGTCTTTTTTATTCTTTAAATACTCTCCATCTAACTTTTTAATTATTTTACAATTGGTTGTTCTAACTTCCTTATATCATATTACTTTTACTCATTTTTAATTCTTTCACAATTTGTTGTTTTAACTACCTTATGTCATATTAAGTTTAATCAATTTTAATTCTTTCATAATGTGTTGTTTTAACTTCTTTATATCATATTATTACTTTTATTTATGATAAAACTTTTCCTTTTTACTAGTTTTGCTTTACTAAGATTTTTCCAAAAAAAATTAGAGAATAATATAGTAAAAAAACTATCTATTTTTTTTCCAATTATTCATCCAAATATCCTGAAATGTCCAGACATATAAAATCTTTTCTATCAAGATTTTTTTAGATCAAACGACAACGACAACGAAAACGAAAATCTTTTATATCAAAAAATGAGGTCTCCCTGAGGTCGGTGGAGGAATTTTCAACGGTTCGTATTTCTGAAGGGCAAAGCGTCACCTCTTCATTTTTTAAATGATTTATTTCAAAAGGGTTATTTCAAAAGTGTTCCATTAAATTTGTTTAAAAGGGTTATTTTAACACGTTGTTTAGTAAAGGGAGGATTTAAAAAAAAAACCGAGTTTTTTTAAAAGTTTTCTTAAAAACGTGTTTTAAAAAAAAGAGGGAGAGCCTATTTTATTAAAAAAGTGAGTGTTTTTTAATAGAATGGAGGTGGTGTTTGATTCAAAAGTTTTTTTTCTATAAAGGAGATAGTAAAAAGTCATGTATATTTGTATTAAAAAAAAATGGTTTCTTTTAGCGCTTTGTCACGAACACCAATTTTGTTTGGTCAAAATTATGAATTTTGGTATTTACAAATTAAGACAATTCTGCAAGCTCAAGAAAGTTGGGGTACCCTACCGGATGGTTATGTAGATCCAACCCAAGAACAATTAGCAACCATGAACAATAATCAAAGGAATGTCGCTGCAGAACTAAGAAAGAAAGAGCATATAGCCAAATGTTGGATATAAAACTCAGTCGATGACTCTATCTTCAACAAGATAACCAACACATTAACAACAAAAGAAGCTTGGGATATTTTGAAAGTTGTGTATCAAAGTAGTGATACATTGAAGACTGTTAAATTGCAAACATTGAGAACTCAGTTTGAAACCGTGAAGATGACTCACACAAAGAATGTGGATCAGTTCATGACTAGAGTCATGGGAATAGTCAATTAGATCAAACTTAGTGGAGAAACCATTACAGGTCAGAAGATTGTTGAAAATTTCCCTCGAATCCTGAGCAAGAAATATGACATGATTGTAACAGCCATTTTGAAATTTGTTGTAGCGGCTGCAACACCCTCCAAAATTTTGGCCTGCATTTTCAGAGCCTTCCTTGATTTTTTCCTTGATGTTTGCAAGGACTTGGTCTCATCCCGTGAGCTCATGTTGTGTCTTTGCACCCTCCTCGCTTAAGTGCACTGGACATATTTTAGCATGTTGGTCACAATGTCATGCTTGCAGCCATGTTATGACTATCCACAAAGTCCATCTTCGTGTGTACAATTTGTATTCGCTATGTAAGTATCTGTTGCACTCACACACGAAGTTGTATGCAATGTCGCGCAAGTGTCGTTGCAGTCGTTCAACGATTTATCACAAGTATCGCACTTGTTGTTCGCACCTGTCAGTCAGTCATACTGAGTGTTGTTGTCTTGATGATTTGAGGTGTCTTGTTGTCAAGTCATGTTGAGTGTGTGTTTGCAAGTTCATGCATGTATGAAGTCACTCATTCACACTATTAGTCATTTTGCTGAAACTTTGTCAACCAGACCACCCTCCAATAGCGGGACCTTCGCTGAGCTGGACCACATATCCTCAGCTCTTAGTGATCATGTACCGTTGGCCAAAATTACATAGAGCTTGAGGCTACCTCCCAGGCAGTCTGTATTGCGCAATCCTGGAGTCGACCCGACTGACTGTCACCCAGAACAACGCAAAAGTTTCTTAGCATCCCATCTCAATCTACGCTACCAGCAAGCAAAGTCATCAAGCCTCTAGCTGGTCAACTGAAGAGTTGTACCAGGGAATAACACCGGGGCTCTCTCCTCTAAAAACTTGCACAGAAGCTTCCAAGCATGCCCGTTTCCGCTAGCTAAAGAAATTGCACAGACATGTCAGACAGACAACCACTTCCTCTCATTGCACTGTCCTAAAAAATTGCGCAACTCTATTAGCCAGTCACCCTGATAACCGACCTGTTTCTCCTCTTGAAAACTACGCAGTTTTCATGGGATGTCTCCCAGTTGCCCAACATCCCGCTCAGCCCAGAAACTATGCAGAGATGTCCTGGAGGCTAGCCTCCTAGCTCTGCGTAGTTTTTACCAACAACTCGCTGCCAGCCTCCCCAAAGAATCTGCGCAATTTTCATTGACAGTGTCCCCCTGCTGTCTAGATTGTCTCCCTAGAAAACTTGTGTATATATGCCCTCTAGTCGAGCCAGATCACGCAGACAATCACTACTGATCCGGACTGCCCATGTCATCCTCCTAATGACCTCTACACAATTTTTGTTGGTAGTGCTCAAAGCCCACATCTTAGCTTGAAATGTGCTGTGCGCAGTTTCAGAGCCTTGTCCTCTCTCCCAGTCACCTGCACCCAAGGGCGAAAGATAATGCATCATGGTAGACTAGGATATTTCTAGATTTGATGTTGTCTTGTCATTAGTGATTGCAGATATAGGTACATGGATGAGACATGGTGTGATGACGAACGAGATGAACATGGAGCGCATGCTAGGAGACGTTTTTGCAAATGAACGAACACATGGAGCATGCCAAGTACAAGCGAAGGAGAGACATGCACATGCAACATTAAGTGAACACCAAGACCATCGAAGAATTCACACACATTTCCATGTAAAGGTGAAGCTATGATACACCAAGAGCACATCCACCAGTCAACATCACTGCATCTCGACATGGACACCACTAGCAGCATGAACATACCAACTCTGTCATGTCGAGTCATGTCATGAGTCATCTTAGCCGCATCGCTACTATGGGCCATACTGTTGTAATCAATGTAATGTAACATGGAAGTCCAAGAGACCCACATGTAAAGTTGAAGAGTCATGTAAGTCAACGGTCATGAGGGAAGTTGAGCAGTCACAAGGGTTAGTTTCACCCTTGAATATATATACCCCTCATTTGTACATGCAAAGGAATTTTCACCTTGGCTCCTCTTACATAGGCTTGAGAGTTTGTAGTCTCTTCTTTGAGGAGTGAGAAGTGGCTCCAACACCCAACTATCAGGGTTAGTGATGTAATGGTGTACCGATGTGTATCGGAAATTTCCCTTAATTCAGGAGCCTGACAAGAGGCCAACACGTTTTCACACATGTATTGTGTTTGTTTGCAAGACTATTCTTTAGACACTTGTAATTCATGTTGCTTTAACCTATATTAAGACAGTTAAACTATTTCGGTTGTTCTAATACATATGCTTACAAAAATGTTTTGTATAAGTTGTTAACATTTTCTCGCCCGTGTGGGCTATCCCACCAAACACTCGACCAAACCATTCTCATAAAATTGTTATAACAATTGTTACAATCGTGTGGACTATTTCACTGGTTGTTGTACATGTTATCCGTTCACTATGTGTTTGTGACTGCCCCATCCATTTGGACTACTCCACCGGAAGCTGCGCATATCTTGTTATGTTGGTGATTCACTTCTACCCTCTCCCTCTGCGATGAAAGAACCTTGACAAAAGTAACACTAAGCACTCACTAGGCATGTGAACCTCATTGTTTGAAGACAAAGCATACCACTTTCATGTGCTAATAAGCAAGAGCAAAGGCAAACCTTTAAGACAATGGAAATCGGGCCATCATGTCAGACGGGACTCCTACACCAAATGATGTGAGGTCTAGTTGGACTTCATACCGAGGAGATCCCCTGAATGTTGGTAGATCCAACACCATCAACATTTCTGGTGCTAAAATGAGGGCCGCCAGTAGTTTATGGTTGAATGTCCTCTCACCCCCACTCATTAATCATATGGTCAAGGCATCAACTCACACTCCCTTTCACCTTTGCGAAACTCTGAAGTTGGTTTCTCCTCACCTCCCAGACGTGAACAAAATTTTTTGTATCAGCACATCCACTCTACCCCCCCATCACCCGTAAGTTTGCAAAGGGAATCAGACTAATCCCAGGAACACAATATCTTCCATATGCATCAAGAAATCCAAAGACCACTCCCACATGAGTTTTTGTATCATCAGTTGAAGAAGCAGTTCTTGCCACACTCGAAGATCTGGCAGAAGATGTTGAGAACTGAGATGACCCTCCGGTCTTCTAGCAGGGAGAACAAGACACCCTTGTGACCTTGGGCTCATATTCTGGTACAGGAGGTAGAGGGGAAGGCTGTGGAGGTGGTGGAGGCAGAGACAAACCAACAGACTCATAGCCAGAACCATTAGACTCTGAAGAATAGGAGGAGGAAAAAAAGGAAGAAGACATGGATGACCAAAACTTGGAATGGATGACTCAGGGAACATTGGCTCTCCCAAGTGCTTTGCATAGGATGCCAAAGTGTTTGGAGAGAATGCTCACAAAGTATGACCCCGATAGCACAGTGAAGGCAAAAGATCACTTGGACAACTTCTACATACATCTGTAAACACTAAAGGTGTGGTATGACGACATTGCATGGAGATTTTTTCCGTTTGCCTTAAATCACCTCACAGTAGTATGGTATCACATCCTTCCTATCAACTCCATTCATAACTGGGTCATGTTCAAATGGATGTTTTTAGATAATTTTTCTAATGACAATACCACAACCATTTTTCTCAAATAATTGGGAAGTCTGAAGATGGAGTTGAAAGAAAAAGGAAAAGATTTCAATCAGAGGCTTTTGCTTATATTGAACAAGTTTGCAGCGAACACAAAACCTCATGACTCCATCACTGTTAGCTACTACACGTCTACACTTCCATGTAACAAATTGCAAAACCAACGTTGTGAGAAAACTGCGAAGAGGAAATCACTGTAGAGAAGGTTCTGCGTGTGATTGGAATCATCAAAGATGATGAACTTGCAAAAGACTCCAGAGATGAAAGCAGGAAGCCTTAGGCTACGTCAAACAAGGGTAAAGGTAGGGAAGCAAATGACATTGAAACTATTGTCACTCACTGTTATTCAGTCACCTGTTGCTTCAAAAATCCAAATAGAAGTAATGTCTGAGGCAAATTCTGAGTCACAAAAGCTATCAGAGCTTGATGAGACTCTCTCCATTGTGTAGTGCTCAGAAAACGATTTCCGGTGGTATATAGAAGTCCAGAAAAGGGTTGTTGGATCAAAAGATACACTCAATTGAAGAACCCCTTTGGAAATCCCCGAAAGCATGAAAATGAAAAAAAGGGCTAAGTTTTGGGGAGAGAGATCGCAATCAGGATAGTGGAGGCATATCGACATATCAGGTATTGGAAAAGTCAAAGGGCTTCTCCCTTAAGGATTCGATTGCGATATGGACTAAAATTCCAGGGGAGGCTGATTTCCAAAATAAAAAGAAAAATCACTACAAAACAAGGCAGGGACTGCTCCTTCTCCCTCCTCCACGTGTCACTCCACCAGTTAGATCGCATATTGGCCATCGACGAAGTCAAAGGGATCCTCCCTTAAGGATTATTGGTTGATGCATAGGTCGATTTCGATATAGACCAAACTTCTGAGGGAGGCCGATTTATGAAATACAAAGAAAAAGCTAACAAAATAGGGCAGGCAAGCCCTTTCCTCTCTCTCATGGGGTACACACATCGAGTCGTAAGCAATATCGCACATCGGAAATCGGCAGAGAAAAAGGGCCAAAGCTTAAGGATTATTGGCAGTTCCATCTGCCAATTGAGATTTGCGATATCACATATTGGCCATCGGCAATGTCAAGGGGCAAAGCTTTAAGGATTATCAGCGGTTCCATCAACCGATTGCGATTTGTGATATCGCATATCGACGATTGGCGAGGGTTGTAGCTTTAAAATGATATAAATGGGCTGATTTTCAATAGCAAAGAAAAGCATTACAAAACCAAGGCTCAATCAACCTTTTTCTATCTCCTCCATGGGGCCACGTGGTAGCTTCTTATTGGTCCACAAAGCTGATGTGGTAGGTGACGTCAGCGATGACGTGGTAGGTGACGTCAGTGGTGATGTGGCAAGGGGACTCGTGTCACTCATTTTTTACATTTTCATGGGTCATGTGGGCCTGTTTCTTGGTGCCATGTGGCACCACTCACAAGGTGACGCATGGCAATGATGACGTCAGCAATGAAATCACCAGGATATCGATAATGGACAATCGTAGGTGCCAAAGAGTAAAGAGTTTAAAAGCCAGGGTGCAAGCCCAATTGTGATTTGCGATATCTCACCCCGGACGCGACAAAATATTAAAACAATGTCTAAAGGGCCCTCACGTCTGATTATCGATGATTGTAATGAAAAAAGGGAAAAACTTAAAGATAACAGGGTCAAAGCGCCAATATGTGGGATTTCTCCCGTATGCGATAAATTATAAATTAATCTATAAATATTTCGAGTTTGGGAAATCCGTTGATAAGGTTTTTGTTGCGATATAAGGAAAAAGGCCCCTCCGCATTTATAAAGCATTTCAGCATTTTAAGAATGGGCCCCAGTTCCGACTGTGGTTATATACAAAGGGGATATATAAGGGGGGTTATCAAAGGGGGCCTAAGACTCTATTAAAACCCTGATGAATTGACTTTTTTGAATGCTTTAAAGCTCGCATGTTCATCGATATAACTATTCATATAGTCCAAAGCCACTCGTCTACCTATTTTGAATTAAAAGCTTACGGGCAAGATAAAACACTACACAGGGAGATTTTCACAATTCAAGGGGGTGGAAGCTGGGATTTGAAGATAGTATGGCCATTCTTATATCGACTCGGCCTGCAAACACGCTGCAACATAGTCGACGTTGAAAGATTTTTAAAGGGAGAAGTGACTAAGTTGGTTGACACAGCCATGAACTGCCTTAAACCGCTGACAGAAGCTCATAACAACAGGGGGTGTGGCTCCATAGAAGACTTCCACTGTGAAATTAGAGTGACACCTCCTCCTTTCTTTATCAATCCTCTTCCTCTTTGTATTAATGATTGAATGTTTTGAAAAATGGATTTAACCATGTTGTAATCACATTTCGAGGGGAAGAGCTTGACAAAGCCGCAATAGCTTGTCCTGTGTGATAGTTGAGGTTTAAGAATTGGACTTTTCTTGTAAACATTAATGAAAGCCTCCCCTTCTCCTCTTATAAAAGGGCGAACGCTATATTTTATAAGGGAGGTAGGTTTAGTGGGATGGTTTGGGAGTGTTGTTACAGAGATTCAGTGTTAGACCCTATATTACTAGTGTAACCCCTTATTGTTATTAGTACAACCCACTTATTATATTGATGTACCCATGTAGGGCCCATATTGTTACTATTGTGCCCCATAGAAGCCCACTATTGTTATTATTGTGCCCTTACATTACTATTGTTATGTCGACTCTAATTATATTATGACACCTTAGACTCCTATATATAGAAAGGAGGCCTTTTCATTTGTATCATCCAAGAATTGTTCATTTGCGGAATGTAAAGGAGATTTCCCCCTCGAAGAGGCTTATTTCTAAGGAGTTGATCTGTCTTCTCTATCTTTTTGTGAGCTAGTTTCATCACATATAACCAGATGGGAAATTCCCATTCAAAATTAAATAACCATACCAGAAACCTTAACTCTCCATATGAGATACGTTTCAAGTTAACTGTGAAAATGTCAAAGGGACAGTTGAAATTTGAAATCTATTCCCAAATTACATCCCTCGAAGCATGATACAATACACCCTGATAAGTTTTGTTGTTCACCACATTATACATGCCATATATGTTTTTCTTTCCCCGTAGATTTATAAAATGAAAATATTTATACTATAAATTGTATTCTACTCTCATTTTCCCTAGTTCCAGGTAATTGATCACAATTGCATATTATTTATATCATAATGCACGTGGAATATATAACATGTAATGTAAGGTCAATATTTACAGTGATGGAATGAAATTGTGGCGATTCCAATTGTGAGGAAAATATATAGAATAAAAATGAAGTGACGACAAAATGGAAGTGATGATTAGTATTAAGACCATTGCTAACTTGTTTAGTGAGGTTTGTAACATATGTAAAATAGACCCTAATATACGTAATCAACTAGCTCCTCTAAGTTTATAAGTCAGCGGTAGAAACAACAAATAGCAAGGCTTATCTACGTATCGTAGCACGTCGAAAAGCGCACCTACAGTTGGTCATTGCAAGGAAGCATTAACTAGGGATAGCCCAGAGTGACACGAACAGAGAGGTCTAAGTGGATATTTTATCTCCACTGACCTGTAAGGTCAATATTTACATTGAAAGCATCACCTTGGAATATTTCGATAATGATTAATACTTACAAATTGAAGCAGTTTATAACTCTGAATCTACACAACATAATGATTATGCCAAACAAAAGAGTGGAACAATATTTTCACTTAATTGAGAGTAATATAGCTTGAAGTGATCAAGATAGTTCTATAGAAATTAAGAATTGGAAATTTGGAATCTATTTTGTCATCAAAATATATGAATAGTAATATAGCTTGAAGTGATCAAGATAGTTCTATATAAATTAAGAATTGGAAATTTGTAATTTATGCTGGAGATCAGAATATATGAATAGTAATATAGCTTTAAGTGATCAAGATAGTTCTATATAAATTAAGAATTGGAAATTTGGAATTTATTTTGGTAATTAGAATATATGAATAGTAATATAGCTTGAAGTGATCAAGATAGTTCTATATAAATTAAGAATTGGAAATTTGGAATTTATTTTGGTGATCAGAATATATGAATAGATAGTGTCCACTTTAAATTGGTTTTGTTGGCTGCAAATATGAGATAGTCACAAAGAAATGGTAGATGGGACCCATTTGAATATGTGAAAACTATCTCTAAAAATGGTTTTGAGCTAATAAAGTTGTTTTGAACTATGGTTGAAGTTCCTGAATTATAGCTTAATTCTTTGCATAACTATTTCAGTCAATCTAGGTGCTAAGCAGCCAAAAAATGTCTGATATAGGGGAATAACAATATTATGACAAATTTAAGAAATATGATCCTTAGGTGTTGTCCCATAACTCTAGACAATATAATTGGATGTGGTCTGCTTGAGGTTTCCAATGCCAATTCATAAGGGAAAAGGGTGTTTTGGCACATTTAGCATCCATGTGGTATGCATACCCTGGCGGTGCATTAATGAACTTCTCAATGTGTTTCTTGAGGTTGTTTGATAGAACAGTAGTTAAATTTAAAATAGTTCCCCCATTCAGTACTCTATGCATGACAGAAACCCACTAAACAGTAAAGTGATAATGGTTCTTCTCACCATACCATCTCAAAGCATAGTTTCCACCATCTTGACAAGGGATTTGAGTGATTGAGTGGAATATAAACCTGGACTATCTAGCCGAAATTTATTTGCATCCCAATAGAAACCTTTAACTAACCTTCCCCTTTTAAGTTCACATGGATTTCATTCTTTTTCAATGAATTTTTCAACAAAAGCAATATTAAAAATTTATTTAGCTAAACCTTAACCACAACAAACAATGATGGGAAAAATATGGGAAAATTTTTTAAAACTATGCATACCTTGACATTGAAGCATTCAAATGATTTTTTGAAATAGAATCGATAGAGAAGAAATTGAGTTGTTGCGTGACTACTTTTGGTCTATAAAGGTTAAGATCAACCTTCCTTCATAAATGAATCCAAGTTGTACAATATTTTTATAAGTAAAAAAATAAATAAATAGATTTTTTTTGAAAAACAACACAGGTGGAAGCATGCAATCTAAGCGGAATGTCACTTTCTTGAATCAATTCACAACCATATAGATGGAGTATGGTCTCTGTTTCTTCGTCAATTCCATCAAATTTCAGGTTGAAAAATAAAATCTAAAATTTGAAACCCTCATGGGATCTATGAAAGTAAGAATAACGCAAAGTCACGAAATCAAGAAGTGAGTTTAGTATTGGTGTAATCAGGTCTGCTTTCCAGAAGATGGCCATCCGATTTGTTCCAGGGAAATTAGTATATTTCATAAAGAGCAATTTTTTTTTTAATGAAAAGGAAAAAGGAAAAAATAAAAAATAACAAGAAACAGTTAAGCTATCAAGAAACTGTTCAAAAAGAAACAATCCTAATTATTATTTTTTTCTTAAATATTAATTATTAATTTGACGGCGTCTAATATTCCATTAGATAATGCACACTGGTACACAGGGGCACATGGGGAAGATGTTTTCAAAGGGAAGATTTACATGAACCAAAACAAATCGACTGGAGAAATTCCATCAATTGTTGGAAATCTCACTATGCTCTTCAGCGTATGGTTAACATAAAATAAATTATCAGGGACAATACCTGCTTCAATAACGAATTGTTGCCTCTCAAATCTTTATCTCCATCACAATCAACTGCATGGAAAACTGCCAGCAAGTTTAGGCAAGCTACAGAGTTTAGCATACCTCTACTTTACCAGTAATATGTTTGAAGGCCCTATACCCACCAATATTTTGAAATTTATAATTAGAATATAAAACATAATAGGTTTTGAATGAAAAGCTATCAGATTCCCAAAATCTGTAATGGATGGAAAAAATATAAGATTCCTTACCCATCGAACCAGGTTTGGTTGTTCTGCTGCTAGTTTTGCATCAATATCTTGTCTACCACTTATAATCTCTGGAAAAACCACTCCAAAACTATACACATCACTCTTCTCCGTCAATATTTGGGTTCAAAAATAACTGTGGAAAAAATCTTAATCCAATCATTGAAAAAATACAATACAATTTTTTTTATCTACTCTTTGCAGAAAAATACAAAGAATCCATCCTCTTCTAATAGTTAATCTAGTTACTCAGTGTGGATAATGGAAAGAGATTGTGGGATGTATGTGGTTTACATTGGATTGAGGTATCTTGTCATTCCTTTTACTGCAGTGGTAATGTGAGAAGCCTCCCTATCAATTGTCATCCTTGATAGACCAAAATTGCCCAATATTTCGTTCAAATTGTGTCTAAAAAGAATGTTGGCAGTCTTGAAATCCTTGTGCACTATCTTTGGAGTGGAACCCATGTGAAAGTATTCCAATCCCTCAGGTGGATCACAGGAAAACATGGTCAGTGTTTATATCATGAAAAACTAATGTGCAATATTATTATGAGAAAGACATACCCTGGTCTACGTCTATAGATATTTTCAGCCTTGTTTTCCAATTTATTTCGGAACATTGTGCATTAGGATCTACAAAAGAAAAGAATTAGAACCAAATTTGTGATGGTTAAGTTGCTTAACAAGCTTATATTTCTCTGAGAAATAGATTTACCATAAAGGCAATGTTTGTTGCGCAAACAATTTTAGTGTCAAGCTCCCCTTGGCCATCGCCATGACCATGATATATCTACATAACCTGAATAAAAATATTCTTGGCCGCTTTTTCCCTGTCGTCAAATAACCTGCCCTTATCGTAAGTAAAGAAGGAGGCTCGCCACGCCTGATTTTCCATTGCCACAACTCACTACGCAGACAATTTCAGTGTCAAGCTAAATGTTGGAAATGATGAATTCAAGATACCACACCGTAATCCATTATGTCGACCAGTGCGAAAACCTTTTCGTAACTAATATGTAACCATTTTCTAACTGTCAGGCCAGGAGTAACTCCAGTTTGGCAGAAAGCTGGTACTATTTATTTCATTAGGTAGCTATTGTTATATACAAAGAATGTGATTGCTCAGTTCATCTTCTTGATGACTGTTCACATTCCAAATTCACCCAATCGCAGAGGATTAGGTGTCAACATTCCCCCCCTTAATATGAAGGGATGTTGGTGAGTCCAAGCA